>JAQMYJ010000004.1:4548735-4564182 GCA_030014305.1 Clarias laeviceps | reverse complement strand
CCTGCCTATTCGTGTCACTCCGCGTTTGGGTTTACCATTCACGCTACAAGGGCTAACCGCTAAAGCTACGTCTTCTGATTACCTCGGGTTAGTTCCTGACACAATGTATTTAATGGAGCATGAACTAACTATATATTTTAAAGTTTTTTTTATTTTATTTTTTATTTTAACCGAAGACATTCTAGACTTTTTTTTCCCCTGCCTGTAAACAGCCGAGTTTGAGGTGTGAAGTTCTGAGTCAGAAAATACAGGCTTTCAACTTGTTATGAGGAATGAGAAACAGGTCAAAAAAGTGAGTGTGTGTGTATACTGTATGTGTGTGTGTGTGTGTGTGTGAGACAGAGAGAGGCAGCAAAGACAGAAACAGATAGAAAGCTGTATACTGACATCCCCGTTAGTCTGCGGAGCGTCAGTGTGGCAGTAGAGCAGGAAGAGGAATGTTGTACATCTGTTAAACTTATTACTCATTTATCTGGAAACTGCTGGAAAATGAAGCAAACTGGCAAACAGATTAACAGTGCTTTGAAACAGGGTTAGAAAACAATCCTGAGAGAGAAAGAAACATGTGTGTGTGTGTGTGTGTGTGTGTGTGTTTTGGCACAGGGTTTGTGCGAATGGGCACATTTTAAGAACACCTACATGCTCATCTAATTAAAAGTTATGACTCTTCATTTTCTTCCAATTTCAGGTGACTTTCGAGGCTTTAAAGAGCCAATAAACCAGCGTTAATAGCCGACAGTTAGCGTAACACACCTGCTTAAGGCGATCTGGCAGGCGGCTACCTCATTTGCATCGTTAGCCTTTTTTTTTCATTTTTTAGGAGAACTGTTGTTTAATCAGTTGTGTAATTTCATTAGCTACTTTTCCACACTTTCGCTCCCCTCATCAGTCCCTGCCTTCTCACGAAACCCTGACTAAACCCCATCACTCGTTTCTCCACCAGCGCTCCAGTCGATCCATTAACCTAAGCTTAGCTGCAGAGCGAATCACCTACAGTAGGAAAAAAAAAAAACTCCTACAGAATCAAAGTGCAAATTAGGCTGTGTGAAAGCCACTCAGGAAGCCGAGCACCCCTCTCTATTCCTTAGCCCCGGTGCACGTCTAATTGCAGCGGACTTGCTTTTAAGACTCGTGTGTGTGTCCTCTGTATCATGGGCACCACAGGGATACGGAGCAACGTAGTAAAGTGGTTAATGATGCAGATACTACAAAAATTTTTAGGAAACCCCATGAGAACGCAAAGCATTACGATGCTGATGTGCTGAATTTAGAGTAGTATATTTAATCACTTTAATAACGTGTTTATAAGCCAGTAAAAGTTAATTTAATCATTCCTTACTAATAAATAAAGCTTTACTGTTAGTGAAGACTTAGTAATCTGTAGACAACAGAAATATAAAACATGGCAGGCAATATTTATGACTGAAGTTTAAGATATATACAAGTATATTATAATCTGTTTGTATATAAATACAGTATATATAATATCTACTATAATTTCTGTAGTTTTTACAAAAAATATTTTAATATTAGGTTTTGACCAAAAAAATACTTTGTTATAAGTAATTTTTGTAGTTTTAGATTTACTAGTATTACAGTATATACTATTTAATATTATGTTTTGTACTTTAAGTTTTGCTTTTCATTGTTAATAGACGTTTTTATAGTTTTAGTTTTGTTTTTAGAAGTAGGAGTTGAGTTTTTATAGCTCAACTAAGAGTTTTAGTTTTTGTAGTTTGAAGTTTTATTTATTTATTTATTTATTTATTTATTCATTTATTTAAGCGAATGATACTATTTGGTTGGGTTATTTTTCATTTACAGGAGTAGTTTATTCTCTTTCTGTATGTACGATTAATTCAGTTGTTTTAATCTTAAATTGAGTTTAGTTTTTGATTTTTGATTTTTAGGTGTTAGCTAACTTTACCTATTTTGTGGTAACAGTAAAATGACAGCATCGTCCACACAGTATTACTGGACAACCAATAAACCCAAGCTGACCATTACGTATGTCTAATGCAAAAGCTGCTTCATAAGACACCCAAAAACAACAAAAAAAGTGAAAATAAGCAGAGCTGCATGGACACACACACACATATACACACCATTTCCTTTTATCTCTCACTCTTCTCTTTCCTGGAAGTGTTTAGAAGCCTCCAATGAAGCAGAAGACTGATGACAAAAGACCATCATGGATGACATATGAACTTAATCCATCAGCGTCCCGCTTGGACGTTTCCATCCTGCCAGATCTCTCTCTCTCTCTCTCAGTCTCTCAGGTACAACGTCTTCTTTATTCTGACATCAAAAGCGTAATCAGAGTCGCATCCATACCAGTGTCAGTCTGCTTGTCAGAGGGAGATGAACTGGTGTAATATGAGCTATTATTTGCTCTTCTCTCCATTTATCTCTCTGCCTAGATCATAGCCTGCTCATATAGATCTCCTCTAAACAGACAACTACTTCATATGATCCGGCATGCTAACTCAGGCGCGACACAAAGTCAGGGCCGAAAGCCGTGCGGCTAATTTTAAACTCGCAGCCAGGATAAAAGTATAGCAGCTGTTCCCCGCTTCTTCACACTTTCACATTCGTAGGCTTATAGTGTGAAGTAACTCATGTCACAACAATATATTTGGTTTTCTCTTGCTATTTGCTTTTGTTACAAACTGAGGTATGGAAAATAACACTTGGTCTTAAAAGTGAAGTTATCCTCAAAGTTGTCCTCACATTCAAGCTGTCAATCAATCAAATTTATTATATTGTGCATACGTTTCTGTCACAACCCACTTCTAGTAGTATATACAGTAGATACATAATATATACTATAACTATTCAGTACATCTCGTCTCTCATCTCTACAGCTCTGGAAACACCCTATGTCCTCCTGCCACCCCAAATAATTATCATGTTATCTATCTTAGCTACTTAGCTGATAGTTTGTTGAGTCATTTAATGCATATCTTAACATATTTCACCAAATTATTAGTATTTTATTTTTAAACAGCATACAAGCCTGGCATAATGTCCTAGAACAATGAAAACTGTTAGTAATCACTGGCTTATACAGACACTCAGCTAGCTAGCTAGCAAGCTTAATTTAAGCATTCTTCAACCCCAGATTTATTTATAAATCATTTAGTCATCATAATCATCATAGTATTTTATCAATCTAGCAAAATGAAAAAAAAAAAAAACATTTAAAGAAGATACATAATATTTTATTACTTAATAAGTAATAAATAATGAATAAATAATAAGTAAGATAATGCAGCTACTCTGCTAGATACAGTACAGTAGCTGCTAGCTAAGTTGCTAAATTCCTCAAAGGCAGATACAGTGGGATTTTAGTCACATTTGCTATGAATAAATCCTTGGTATTTCAATTTAATACTGTTTAAACATAGCAAAAATTATATTAACACACTATAAAATACATTATCACTAACACTAATCTAACTAATCTAGCTTCTCTGCTTGCCAGTGAGCTTTAAATCGTCTTAAAGATGCACAAGTAGGATTTCAGCACAGCAGTCTCATTTTATGTCTCAGGATTATTATTTATTTTTTTTACAGTAAAAACGCCTGATACTATTAGGTTCATTAACATTAGTAGTTACTGTTACTACTTTGCTAGCTACCTACCTTGGAATTGCCAGGATGTCGTCAACAGCAACTGAAACAAACCAATAATGTACTGTAGCTACTCTGCTAACAAGCTGCTAGTTAACTAGCTTAAACAGGCACATACAGTACAAGTGGGATTTTACTTTCATTTTATATCATTAAATGCCTTTCTATTGTCTTTATTTTGAGTTTCACCATCTCTTAACATAGTGAACATGCTAGCTATCTGATTTCAGTATCTGAGATTTCATTTTTAGTGCTTGGAGACCATTAAGATAGAGAGTTTTCTCAGTACACCGGAGCCATTATCGGGATGTCTGTCTGATTCTGACTCGAACTCCCCTTGTGTACATAGACAGATAGATATTTTTTGATGAAACAAACAACCAGACAAGGATTTCCATCCATTTTTACATTAAAGTATGTGTGTGACATCCTGCCCCGCTTATGAATGCGCAAGGACTAATCACGGCTGCTGATCAGGTCGCTACTCTGTGTCCTGTAATTTCTTATTAAATGATGCGTTTGCAATTTTAATTCCGCTTTGTGTTATTTATTACACCCTCATGCGGAGACACAGGAATATGATACCACAATCAAACATGTCTCACCATCGTGCTAATGAACAAGTTGAACAGAGGTTTCCATGGAAACATTTAAATTGAATTTCGCTAAAGGCAGTAAAGGCATTGCCGACATCTACAGTATATAGAGGACAAAAAACCCTCATGTATGCAGCTTGGCTCTCAGAATGTTCCTAAAACTGTCGACTTAAAGAGCTGACTCATTCGAGAACTACGCACCTCATACACAAACTGTGACATTTGTCAGCCTGGGCCATATTTAGGCAGGTTAGCAGGATGCATAGTGTTCGCTTGGTCCCTCCAGGACCTGGATGGAAAATGCAATTATTTGTGTGGTAAGGCAGTTTCTCTGCACATTAAGTGGATTGTGTTCAACTTCTGATGCTTTGGACCCACAGCCACACACACACACACACACACACACACACACACAAACGTGCACATCCAGCCTACAGGCTCAATGTGTCACTACTACCCAACATCACACACACACACACACACTTAAACACCTAACAATAACGCATGTCTCACCTTCATGGTATCTTCACGTCAATATTTTACGCAATTCTAATTCAAAGACCGCAGCTGTTCTTACACTCACATAGTGTCTGTGTATGTCATTTATATAATTGTGACTGCAGGCTGGAGGGACAAAAGAAAATTGTCAAATCAGTTGGGAGGAATAAAATAAGTTAAATATATATTCGAATGGTTTTACTGTTAATGTTTTATTACACACAATTTATTATTATAAATTTTTTTAGTCGTTCCTCCTCAATCCTTTTACAGCATGTCTAACATGCGAATGGCTCAGGATCTGTAACCTATCTGTAAAGCCTATTCCAGGAGCCAATCCAATCATACACACACTCACATGCTTATGCCAATTAGCCTAATCTGCATGTTTTTGGACTGTGTGAGGAAACTGTACCAAGCACGGGGAGAACATGCAAACTCCATGCACACAGACCCCGAGGTGGAAATCAAACCCTGAACCTAGAGGTACAGTACAAGGCGACAGTGCTAACCACTACGCCACCGTGCCGCCAACTAGTGGTTCGTCCATCAAATTCAAACCTTAACAGTTACGGATAGAAGACTCTGTACACAGCTACTTTCCTCTTTACAAAAAATAGCATGTGTTCAAAAACTTTTGACTCAAGGTGGATATTCATCTCTTTGACTAGTCTGTCAGCACAATTTTTCCATCTCAAATAGTTAAACAGATTTCAAGAATAATGCATTAGAAATGATTTACATTTCTATTACATTATACTGTAGCACTGGAGGTCCTGTGAAATATATTCCTGCTTCCCCGTTGTTAAAAAAACACAAAAAAAAAAACGATGAAGCCAGAATGGCATTTATACCATTTTCTATCCTGAGTATATTTAATCAGCCTAAGCTTGCCTGGAATCATTTGTTTTGTGCCAGAGCTACAGGGATTTGTCACTGAAACAATATTTTAGTTGTCAGTCACCAAACATATGACTACCCCAGTGTCCTAAAGTGTTTTCTAGTTTAAGTTTATGGTCTGTGTACAAACGCTGCTGCATCAGCACTTCATAAAAAAATAAATAAATAAATAAAATAAATTGTGCTTCACTGGTCCATAAAACTAATAAGTTACACATCAAATGCACCGCTTCTCCATCCAGCCGAAATTAAACCCGGTCTTTTATCTTTGCATCTCTTCGCTTCTCCAGCGATGACTGACTATAGGCTGCGCTGGAAAACCCAATAAAACTGCTTTCATAAACATGGAGGATTATGGAGTACGACGCCAGTATGATTGCCGCTGAACTCCTGTCTATAATCGAAATTAAAGGTCGTCTTTATCGAAGGCTCTGCTGATGAGGTGCCAGATGGCATGCCTCTAATCTGAAGGAGAAGTGAGCAACTCTTCCCCGAGGGCTGACATAAAGAAAAGTGTTCATAATTGCACTGGTGTGTTACACACTCTCGATAATTTACATTTAAACTACCTTACACTACTCACAAGGCACAGTGAAGGTGATTCAGAGAGATGAAAGACAGAAAGAGAAAGAGAGAGATTTCATTTAGGTACCTCATCACCTTTTCACTTACAGCTTCTTCAGAATGACACACGAAACCGCAGCGAAGAACAAAATCTATCCACCAATTTTGACTCAAACATGGCAAAGGACAGAAGGCAGAGTAGTGGTACTGTACCTTGTGTGCTGGGTTTAAATGGCTCGTCTCTGTGCACTGACCCACCCAACCCAAAAAAGCCACAGTGTACGGTACTTAATATCATTTTCAGCTAACATGGTCAACAATGAATAAAACTTGAGCAAATGTCTGCATTGTGTGAGGTCACCTGCAAAATGCTAAATGCTCCCTAAAGGCTTTCATTCATTGTTTTAGACTGAAAATATGCTTTTAACCTTTTCACGAAAAATGTTTCTAACAAGCACGGGAAAGAAAAAAAAAACAACTACAAATAACCAAAAGCACACAAAAACCTAGAGAAGAACCCATAATACTAATAACAATAACAGTGGTACTGTAATGTGCAATCCCTTTGAGGAAACAGATTAGCCTTATTTATTAAATGTTTCCTATTAACCTTTTCCTCCTGCACCTCGACTTTCCCTGAACTTTCAGAGCGAGTAAACCAAAACAATGCTTTTTCAGTTAAATACCAGTTCAGCACCAGAGTTTCTAGTGGTCTCATTTTCATTCTATTGGTCTTTTGGCTGCTCTCATCAAGGGGTCGCCACAGGGGAGCATTTGATCCGCACACAACTTGGCACAGGTTTTACTGCCCTTCCTGATGCAACCTTTGCATTTTATCTAGACTTGGGACCGGCACTGCATCCAGAGGCTGGGGTTTGGGCTTTGGCTGGGAATCAAACCTGGGTCATCTGCATTGCAGGTGAGAAGCCTACCACTGAGCCACCAATGCCCTAGGAGTCTTGTTATAATACCTGATTAAAACAGATACCGACAGAAATGAATGGTACTCATGTGCAGTAGCTAGAAAAAAAAATATCTTTGCTGTTTATACAGTGCCATAAAAAAGTATTTGCCCTGATTTTTTTTGTCATATTTCACATAATTTAGCTCATCAAAAAAAATTTAATATTACACAAAGGTAACCCGAGTAAATACGGTACAAAATGCAGTTTTTAAACAATGATTTCATCCATAAAGTAAAAACTTGTCCAAACCTACCTGGCCCTATGGGCCCCTAACAACTGGACAACAACTGCAATCAAGTGTTTGCGATAACTGGCAGTCATCCTGACCTCATCCTCACATCACTGTGGAGGAATTTTGGCCCACTCTTCTTTGCGGCATTGTTTAAATTCAGTCACAATGAACATTAGGCACACACAAAAAAAAATACTTTTTCACGGTGCTGTACAATGAAAACATATGTACAGTATGAATTTTAAATAGGTCATACAACATGAGGAGGATGTACATCTGTTAAAGTTATTTATGAAGCAACATAACCATTCATGTCCATGTTTATAACATGTACAATACTGTATTCATGGTTTTATATTAACAAAGTAAGTATAATCTGTGATGTGTAAATTATTTAACAGAATATATATTATTAACAGAATACTTCTATTTACAGTATGATGCTTATTTGTTGTAAAAACTTGTGCTGATACTTTTAAATCTGTGAGAACTTTTAGCAGAAACTCTTTGGGCAATTTAAAACAGCAAAAACACTATTTCTGATTTGCGAGTGCTGTATTATTGCATATACTGTATGATACATTGTATAAATGCATCTAGAGGGTTTTATACACAGCCTGGTCAAAAGAAAATAATAAAAGTTGCTTTTTCAGAAGGGCCTGCATCGAGAAAACAACTAAGGAGACTGCAATTATTGCATCATAAAAGTAATAACAAATAGTAAAAGTGGTAAAAAAATATATAATCAGTAGAAATTAGAGCTATTTTTAACAGTTCAAGTAAGAGAATCTCCATACTCACACAACTAAATAGCTGTGTGTCCATAAGAAAGCCAATTGTTGGTGAGACTAATTAGAAAAAAAGGCTTTAATTTGCTAAAAAAGCATAAAGAAAGAAATGGACTTTGGAGCGCTGGAAAAGTGATGAGTCCAGATTGACCCTGTTCCAGAGTGATGGGAAGAAAGGAAACACATGAAGCGATGCACCCATCATGCATAGTGTCCACTGTACGAGTCTCTGGAGACAGTGTTATGATCTGGGGTCACTTCAGTTGCGCAGGTCGAGACTCAGCAACGGTATGTGGAAATAAAATGAAGTCAGCTGACGACCTGAATGTACAGAATGACCAGATTATCACATCTATGGAGTTTTTTTCCCCTTGATGGCAATCCAGAATATTTCCAGGACACCACACTGTGTGCTGTGCTCAATGTTCACGAATGTGGAATGAAATATTATTGTGTATGATTTTTATTTTTTACTTTTTGGCCAGGCAGTGTATTATTACCTACTGTACAGTAAGTAGTGAGAAACAATAGTAAATTAGACATTTGTGTTTTTTTACACTGAGCCCAGGTAGGAAATGTAAATCATGATATTTAAAATAAATTAAATATATATTAAATGTATGCCTAAAAACTAAAAAAAAAAAAAAAGAAAAATACTGCTAAATGTATTATATACATTTGTTTAAAATTTTTATACAGTCAAGATGACTTTACATTACTGGTGATGCTGCAATGACCAATCAATGGCCTGCACTGTCTGTTTTAAGACCTGAACACATGCTCCAGAAAGGACAACTGAATTCAGTTATAGAAACAAAAACCATACGCTAGGTTACCATAAGGTACTGTACTGTTTGACGCTGTCTGGTTGAAATATGCTAATAGAGGACAAACCTTAATCCACCCCACAGATATACATTTATATAAAATGAACTGCAATGTTTTCAGTGTTTAGGGCGGTTACGGTTTTACGCTCCTGCTGTGTGGGGACTGTGGAAATCAGCAGGGCCTTGACACACACTGCCAGCCCAACTCTGCACTACCAATCCGGCTAATGACACACACAACTGCTCGCTCCACTGCTCCCTACTGCCAGTGTCCTCTTATCGACCTACTGGTGTATGTTTCCTTCTCTCTCTCTCTCCCACCTCTTTACTCTTCTCCGAACTCGGCTATGGGGGTCGTAGCCGCAGGGGGGCATCAACGGAGTGTCCACGTTTTTCTCTCCTGTTTTCCCCAAGGAAAGATGCTGGATATATGTGTATATACATGTATGTGTGTGTGTGTGTGTGTGTGTGTGAAATTAGTTCGAAAGCAAGCTACTATGTGGAAAAAGAGAGGGAAAAATACATATCAAGGATTGAGAAATGCTCCTTTAGGCAGTCAGAAAATCCACGGGATCATTTATCACTCAGCACCATTGACAACTAAGGCCGAGCACCAGAGGCGAAAATTCTGATTCTGCTTAAAATTCTTCAGATATTTTGCACCAATAGTAACACACACATACACTTCAATACTGTACTTACTGTAAAACTAACTTTTAAACAAAGAAAAAGAAGTAAAAAATAATAATTATTATTTACACATTGGATATCAACCTCCATACTGAATCAAGGGAAACATACACTATATGGGCAAACGTATTTGGCCAAACCTGTTAATTATCAAATTGATTAAATTCAATCAATCCGGCCCCTTATCTCCAGTGAAGGGCAATCTTAATGCTTCAGCACACCAAGACATCTTGGACAATGCTACACTTCCAACCTTGTTGCAACAGTTTGTTGAAGGCCCTTTTCTATTCCAACATGACTGCCCCAGTGCACAAAGCAAGAATCATAAAGACATGGGTTGATGAGTTTGGTGTGGAAGAACTTGACTGGCCCTAACACAGAGCCCTGACCTCAACCCCATCGAGCAACTTTGGGATGAACTGGAACTGGAGATTGCGAGCCAGACCTTCTCGTCCAACATCAGTGCCTGATCTCATAAATACTCAGAATAAATGGACATGAATTCCCACAAAAACACTACAAAAATCTTCTGGACAGCCTTCCGAGAAGAGTGGAAGCTGCTAAAGCTGCAAAACGGGGACCGACTTCATATTGAAGTGTATGTATTTGAAAACACAATCAATCCACATGTAAATATTTCATTAGTTGACACTGATTTGTCCTGATTTTTTATTTGATCTAGACATCTTACAAACGACTAATAATGCTGATGGTCCAACTCAGTCAAAAATCTTACCTTTCCTCCCAAGTCATTTGTTTCTATAAAGAAATTAACATAATTTAACCCAACACCATTAGTTACATTAAAAACTAAATTAGGGCTTCTCTGGACTCTGAAAAACACCTGCCTATCCAGGAATGTCCAGCAGTGCCTTCACTTCCTACAGAGAGCCAAACCCCCTCCTCCCATCCTCACAACCCTGAACAATAGGAAGCATCCTGATCATAGCTGACTCATAGTGTGGTTCAGTGTGGAAGTGTGAGTGGATTGTGAGATCATCAGAGACTTTTTCTTCTCACTATTCACAGTTATATAACAAGCAAAGCCTCCAGCATTGTAAATGACTCTCACATGACATCTCATGGACTCTTCGCTCTTTTGCTATCTGCCAGAAAGTACAGGAGCCTCTACTACAATTTCTCCCTTGAGACAGTCGGATTACTCAACACCCTGTTGACCCTCAACGCTCACCTGGGTTAGTTAAACACCTCAGTGACTCAATACCACTGTATTCAGGCACTTTATGGAACACTAATCCAATTTGCTGCCATCTTTTCAACCGGGTTTTTACACCGTATGGCCTATGTGTATCTTTGGTCCTGTGTATTATTGTTCTGTTCCTTGTAGTTATCACATCTCACTGTTGTGTATTTACACTTTGTGTAGCCTGGTGTACTGTTGGGGCTGATTTATGCTTCATCATAAAGTCTACACCGTAGGTCTTGTGTAGCTGTGTACCCTATACTTGGTGCTAGAAATGTAACTACACATTGCGGCAATGCAGACCGGACCACATGTGATTGGTGCAGCTGGTAGCATCGCATTTCTGGCTTCTTCTTCTACGCTTATGTTTTGGAATTGAGTTAACCGGCATATTGACCACATCCTCGGATTTACATTACATTGTGCCATTTGACAGTGACATACATTTTTTATCTTTACACCTAAGCATTTGATGGTTAAGGGCCTTGCTCATGGGCCCAATAGTAGCGACTTGGTGGTCATGGCGGGGTTTGAACCTGGGACCTTCTGATCACTTAAATCACTGAGCTACTTCTACCTTGGATGCCTCCTGTCATTTCTGTGTTGCAGTAATTTTAATAAAAGCAGATATTGTTCCAAATCTTTTAGGTCCAAATCCAACAAGAAGTGCTTGGTTTCATTTTTCATTGTTCATAGTACACCAAAGAAACCCATCTGCCAACTAACTGCTTAGATTTGATGCAGAAGCATAAATCAGGCTTTATGGGCAGCGACGGCTCAGAGGGTTAAAGTTCTGGCTTACTGATCAGAGGGTCAGCAGGTCAAACCCCAGCTCCACCAAGCTGCCACTGTTGGGCCCTTGAGCATGGCCTTTAAACCTGTCCACTCCAGGGGTGCTGTATCATGACCCTGCACTCTAACCCCAGCCCCCCAAGCTGGGATATAGGAAGAAATAATTTTACTGTGCGATAATGCATATGTGACAAATAAAGGCTTAACTTCATGGCATGCATCATGGTCTAGGAAAAATGAAATTTCCATAATTCAATGTGATTAAGCTATATATATATTGATTAAAAAAAAAAAACATTTGACTGTGTGTGTGAGTCAAGAGGCTGTCAGACCGCTAACCGCAAAATATAGCCTGGAGAATTTCACCATTCTGCTGCTCTTATCGTCCTTAATTACTAAATATGGATACCTGATAGCTGAACCACTCAGAGAGAAAGAGAGAGACAAAGACTGAGACAGATAGAGTAAGTCAGTAAGAGATGAGAGGAGAATATCGGTACATGGGTAAATCACAGTAAAGCGCATTAGCGTGTCTAAACCGTGACATTAAACCCAGCCTACCTGATGTGAGTAGAGTTTCTACTTTTCCTCTTTCAGTAATGAAAACCACAATGACACATATACTGTACAATAGGTTTAATGTGCTGCTTTTCTTTCTAAAAAAAAAATATGAGCATCAAAACTAATCCTACATTTACTGTAAATAGATTAAGAAAACCTGAGGGCCCCGGACGAAACCCACCAGGCACGAGGAAAACATACAAACTCCACGCACACAGACACAAGGCGGGAATCGAACCCTCAACAGTGGGGATTCGAGGTCACAGTGCTACTGTACCATTATGTCACAGTCCTGCCTGACATATTTTACTTAAGGGGAAATTATGCCCTTAATTTAAATATGGTTACATAGGAATCGTTTTATTTAGTATATATATATAGTTGACTATTATAATACTAATATACTATAATGACTTTTGAATGCATTCATAACCTGTTATAATGCATTCATAAGGAATATTATGTTTATTATGAATGTACTGTAGGTTATACTTATTTATGTAAAGGCACCACTTTTTAGAGTAAAAATAAATTGTGAAGCAAATGTATTATAATGCAGTGCAGTGTGTTTATAATTTATTTAAAGAATAAATCCTACCCTTACCCTTAATTAAAAATCAGTGCATTATATTTAGTCATAACCACACTGACAATGTTTTTCAGAATTTTTGGTAAGTGGTATTAGTTTTATAATGTGCTATGACTGACTCTACAAAAATGGCTAAAAAGTATAACCGTAACAATGACCTTCATCAGAAACGTTACCAGTGTTGGCGCCTCGGTTTTGTAGAAGGTTTTCCACTGGCTTCTGTGGAGCAGTGCGTTCAATAAATAGCATCTTTGATTTATTTACAATTTCCCTATAGAGGACATCCCAAGATGTTTGTAGCAAACACAAAGCAGATGACTGAGCTCTCTAACTGGGCTAATAGGCTAATTGCTGTAGGACAAGATCACTTATGAAATTAATTGCCCCTGCTGCATTTATCCTTATCAAACAATGCATTCTGTCAATCTTCTAAGACTACGCTTTGGTGGGGCTGACCGTGGCCCAGTTTTGAATAAATAGTTTGATAAATATCGTAATATATTTAGCATTTTGATCGGTTGAGGATTTTTAGACTTTTTGTGAAAACAGGTCAAGTCTTTCTCTCAATATCTAACTTTCTTTCTGCTTGACTTCAGCTGATGTGAATATTATCTAAAAATAATAATAATTTTAAAATTAATTTTATTTGCATAGCTATGGCTACTTTTTTTTTTTTTTTTACCCCTTCAGAGAACCTGCAAAACAGGAAACAATGAACCCTTAACTAACCAAAGTACAATCGAGGAACCTTGTGGAAACTCAACTCAAGTTAGAGTAAGAGCTGTTACAGAGCACTCAAAACTATTTGGCTTTATTTTTGTCACGAAGAAACTTTTACAAAATAAATAAAAAATATGAAATTCCAGATGTACCTTTTAATACATATGGAACGAACCAGAGCAGGAAAAAAATAAGAAAAACTTCTCAGTCTCCAGATGCTAGTTTTCTGACTTTCAGTGTGTGTGAGTGATGGTAAGATTCTACGGGATGACTCCATCCAAGATAATCCCAATGTTCAATAAAAACATCGAAGAGGCCAGAGCGATCACGATCGAGCCACCACAGAGGTCGGGATGAGAGTGTACAGTATAGTTTCTTTAAGTGTAGCACTCACAGCTTTAAATTACTGTTAACTATTAAAAGCCAGATTTAAGACATGATGCCATGAATTGGGTGAGTTGAAGAGGTTTTTATCTCATCTCATCATCTGAGCAGTTAAGGGCCTTGCTCAATGGCCCAACAGGGGGTGGTGGGCTTTAAACCTGGGACCTAAAAGGGACCTAAACCAGGACAGCTAAAAAATACCACGTGGCAGGGGCAATACGTTAATGGAATATACTAACAGACAAAAAAAAATCCTAATTAGCTCATGATTTCACAAATGCTTATTTTATATTTTTCATGAGATCGTGGAAGACAAACAGAGAACATCATCATTCTCTTTACTTGCAGGTCTACTGCTGCAGGTATAATCAGTCACAAAGAAAGAACGCTATCACTAAAATAATCTGAAAATATTATTCAAATTAAGCAGCATAAAACAAGCCTTCTTATGATCTAGGACTTGTAAACTGCTCTGCTCCAAATAAACTATTCATAAATTCCATAAATTTTAATACTTATATTGTTTTGCACCTCATGACCTCAGGCGTAACTGAGAAAATCGAGCAGCTTTTAATTTTCCACAAGTCCCAGCTACCACCTATCACGTCCATTAGTAAACAAAATCATCAACTCTAAAATGCTTCCAGGCCCTGCTGGCATTGTTTTGTTTTTATATGTACTGTTTAAAAGAGGTGCCAAGGACGGGCATGAGTTTGTATGAATTCTGTTTTATAAAGCACATAATAATGAGTGATAATGTTTAATATACACCTGGGTAATCGCTAAGATACAATTGGAGTTACAGGCGGAACACTATAAGCTCAGATTGTATAATGCATTATATGTGTTCTTAGAGCATTGTTAAGAGATGCTAAGAAAAGGATATTAGGTCAGAATTTGCCATAAACATCAAGAAAGCATGGATCCATCTTGCTTTGTATCAACAGTTCAGGCTAATGGTGGTGTAATGGTGTGGGGGAAATTTTCTTGGCACACTTTGTGCTCCTTAGTACCAATTGAGCATCAACAAACACTCACATATAGTAGAGAAGCTATTTTCTATGCTGTATAACATGTTGGAATTGCACTATAATGCATCATGAGCACAAGATGCTGAGCATTATAAGCAATAATCCATAGTATATTACATAACATACTGTATAAAAGGATACACAATGATAGTGGAAAACTAAATGCACGCATTATAATGCATAACAACTATAATGGCTACAATGTTGTCAGTAATAGCTACAATTATAATGAGTTACGACATTTGACATATTGTCATATTACAAGTCATTTACTCATGGACTGTAAATATGTACTTATGGATGCTTATGATCTTTTACATAGATATATGCTAAGCATTATAAAGTACACACTGCTACATTTTATAACAGGTTATAAATGCATTTTAATGCATTATGAATATACAGTACAGGCCAAAAGTTTGGACACACCTTCTCATCTATCTGTCAATGTGTTTTCTTTATTTTCATGACCA
>JAQMYJ010000004.1:4517785-4548624 GCA_030014305.1 Clarias laeviceps | reverse complement strand
AAAAACGTTGGCTCAGTTGTGATGACGTGACGCTCGGTGTCAAAACAAGAAGCGCATGCGTTATACATGATACTCGGAGCTCGTAAACCAAGACAATGCTCGTTTTTCAAGTCAAAATGTATTAAAAATCTTTGCTCGTCTTGCAAAACACTCGTAAACCGCGTTACTCGTAATCCAAGGTTCCACTGTAATAATTTAGACTTGTATTACATACCAAGAAACTATTGTTGTGGGGTAAAATTCATGAATTTTAATAATCATCTATTATTATAATGTGCTGTGGCGTCTGACATTAATAAGTCACATGCACATGTATTGTATATGGCACGTTATAAGGCATTACGGATGGTGTGTTATATTATATGAGAGAACTGTTACATACCATTACATGTGCATTAATGTGGTAGCAGTGTTCTCTCAGACAGGCCAACCTGAAAACCAGTCTGGTTACTCCGGCCTTATGTAGTGTTTCCTTGTTTCTCTCCAAGTGGTACTAAGGGCCATCCATAGTGACAGGCATAAGTGTGTCTTTTGTGAGTAAGTGCTTTTTATTCTGTTGTGTGAATATAGCGTACTATGGCTCATAATGGCTTACAGGCTTTAGTGGTGCTGGAGAAATCACCGCAGTGGCCGATCTACTCCATCCATTACGTGCATTACACACAGACTGTTCCATTTGAAGCATTTTTAGTGAGCAAATTGCATGTGTGTATTTGTCTGTGTGTGTGCACAATCGTGTGTGTGTGTGTGTTTGTGCAAAAGGGAAAGTTTGTAAAGTCTAATGCACCCACTCCATCCTCTCTCTTGCTCGTCATAATTTACATTAAAACACACACACACACACACACACACACACACTCAAACTTTCTCTCTCTCTCTTTCTCTCTGCAGCATCCCCTCCTCCGCCATGGAAGTCTAATTACTGCAAATGATCCCACCTCTTGTTCGAAATTTCTGGCAGTACTTATTTGTGTGTCTGTGTGTGTGTGTGTGTGTGTATTGTGTGAGTCAGTGATTGGTACATTCAGAACGCTCCGCTCTGGGATAATTTTATCCTGCTGCTTTCACACAACTCTCTCTCGTCTGCACAGGACCCGAAACAGTGTGCGGCATGTTAGCGACAGGATGTCTTTAGACAGAAGTGCAGTAAAAAATAACACATAAATAAATAAAAAAATAAAAAACAGAAAGAGAAATGACTTACCTGGGTCTCTGACATCACATACAGGAATTGCTGATCAGCCGAGAAAGCCATGTCACGCAGGATCGGCCCGTTCTCCACCACCTGCACCGTTTCATACTGAAACGCACCGTGGGACGGCCCGTCCACCCGGATCTGATCGAGAAAGACAGCGAGAGACAGAGAGAGAGAGAGAGAGAGAAAAAGAGAGAGAGATGCTGTTACTAAATCTGGAAATGAAGAAACTTCAAGGTGATCGGACAGCTTGTTAGAAAGCAATACCGCGTGTTATGTACTAGCATGTGTTAATTCAGCACAAAAAAAAAAAAGTCACACTGCCCTCACGCAGCCTGCCGTGACGATGCCGCTCTCACATTTTCTGACATCCAAGCATCTGGTTTTAATTCTGAACCACCTGCCAGGCAAAGGAACAAACAGACACTGACAGCAATGCTTATGCTAATATCTCCGAAAGCTTAGTAGGGGGAAACAGTCTCAGATTGGAGTGACCCTGCAGCCAAGGACTCTCCAGTGACAATGTCGTGTCTAGCCAGGGGGTCGCACTCTGGAACAACCCACAAATGGCTCCGAGGGATCTCAGGAGGCCCTGCGTCCTGACCCTGCGATTCCTTTCCCTAACTGAAGACAACACTTTTTATAGAGCGACACAACAGCCAGTCTTCTAGAAAACAGTCATGAGTGACTAACACACACTCTGATCATGGGTCTTGTTTCGCTTCCAAAAGAAAACTCAGCCTTTATTTCAAAATGACGCAACCGACAAGACATTTATTGCTAGGTAGGGGTTTTTTTCTTTTAGTAAAGGGACTATAAAAGTAAGAAACAAAACACTTGGGGGTTGTGATGTACAAAAAGAAAATCATCAACTTTTAATGCAATATAAAATCAGTGATCTGCTTCTGAAAAAAACTCTCAAACCGAAGCCTCCGTAAAGTTACAGCCGTACCCCAGACTTTTAAAAAGTTCTAACACTGGAGACTCATCACCATATCGATGATTACATGTTACTTAAAGTGTGATCGAAACATGTCATCTTCAGTCTACTTGTCTCTGACATTCACTGCCAACTGTCTGTTCTCCTACTGCTTACTGTATTTATTTCCTTTCATCACCTTCTCATCACTGTTTCGTGAAAAATTCAATACGTACTTGGCATTTTTAATCTTATTATAGCTGCATTCGTCTTAAAACGTAACGCTGATGTGTAAAGCTGTAAAATGCAAAGTGTTCAAACATTTTAATCCTTAAATAAGACTTAAAGTAAACATGTGTTGATCAGTTGAAATCATGAGGCATCTTTAGTGAATAAATTACCAGTGCATACAGTATGAATAGCGATGCAGGGTTCCTGGGCTGATAATGATCACTGTTCATTTGTGTTCCTTGTATTTTCTCCTCAAGGTTTATTAGTATATGATGACTATTGAACTTGAAACAATGTCTTCTAACAGGAAGAAGCGCAATATCGACAGTTCCCACATGAGGATCTTACGAGGATATGGTTCATAACGTTATGGTTGGGTCCTCACATAAAGGTGCTGATCAAAATCCACAAAGTGTACAGTATATATTATGACACAGCAAAACCAAAAATAATCCTGTACAAACATTAGCTGCCTATTTATGAGCAATAAAGGAAATGAAAATTTTCTATTTGCATGTGTTGTTGTTTTTTACCTCACCTTCTTAACCTAGCTTAACAGAAACAGCGCTTCGTTTGTGTCTAGCTCAGAAACAAAGAAAAAACAAAAAAACAAAAAAACAAATACATGACCTGATCTCATGTCTCGGTACAACCTAATTGGCAGCCGATCATCTCTAACACTACTGTTTTTTTTATTCTTTTTGTCTATTTTTTCGTTCTAAAAGGTTTAACCTCTATCCTTTTCTTTGCTTCTGCTTAGCAAGACGTGCATAACATGGTTATGGCTAAGAGACGATAGATGTCAGATAAAAAAGGAAAAGAAATGGAAACAAGTAAGAGAAAAGAAAAAATGGTTTCTCATCCAGGATCAGACAATGCTGTGTTCCTGTTTTAAGTGAGATGTTATTTAATAAGGCTGATTGGCGTTATGGCTGGTCGCCGGCCACCTGTTGGTTGGATAGTGCATAAAATGACTGGATAGACAGAAAGGACTATTTGTAATGCATGCTTTGTGGAGACACTGAGCAGGAAACACACTCATTAGTGTAAAAAGAGGTATAAGACAAAAAATTTTTTTTTAACTCTTTAAAGGCATCATATTATACTTATTTCTATGAAGTCAATATACGTCTTAAAATGTGTCCATAATGCATTCTGGTATCCCTGAAATTCTTTTGGATTCATGCATTTTCACAGTTTCTGTGGTTTTAAATGCGAATGAGCTACTGCCCTTTAATGCCCATTTGTGGAAGTGCATTTTTCTAGCCAATCAGAATGCAGGCCTTCCCTAAAAACACTACCCAGGTGATGAGTAATCACCAGGCACTATACAAATAAAATTGAATTGAAAAAAAAATTGGACAAAAATCTAAAAAGGAAAAAAGAAAGGCATGTTTTTTCTCATATTTTGTCTGCGTCTACACTGGAGACCAACATGAACGTCGAGAAATGATAACCCCCTCTTAACCCCCTCTTTATCCCCAGGGCTTTAATACTGTATACTGTATAAGGTGTCTGCCAAATGCCATACATAGGAATTGTTGAATAGAAAAGCATTTTTCTAACTTTTTACTTTGTACATTATAACCTCTTATTCCTTCACACTAAACCATCTCTTTAGTGTGAAGGAATTCCTGATGTTTAATATTTAGACGGAATGCCAAGCAATACTATTAAATGCCAAGCAATACTATACCACTAAGATTAGCTTCTGAACTTATACTTTAATCTTTATCCATGAAAGCTGCTGTCATTTCTTTTTGGTCGTGTTTCTTCATAACGTGATGTGACATGCTGTCTAAACTGCGCTTTCAAAAAACTGAGTTTTCAACTTGTGTTTAGGTATTTAGCGAAGACGTTAAACATGTTAAACGAAAGCTGAGAGGCTTATAATCACAGCGATAAGCACATGACACGAATACACTGTTCAGTAAGGAAGAAAATGGGGTGGACGTTTATAGGGAAATAATCAGCAATGGGGTGGTGTGACCGATCAAAATTAAGAATTTAACAGCATTGTCATATCAATAGTATATACACCCAGTACTGAGCACAAGTCTTCCCCATTTCTTTATATTTTTTCTTTGACATTTTTTTGTATTTTTATTGTAGTCTTAAGGGACAGTTCTCCAGGCTTTCTGAAGGATTTTTTTGTCTTTCATTTTCAGTCGAGTTCCTGCATGCCAATCACAGATAATGTGCATACAGAGTTATTTAGTTGTTAAACAACAGCCATCTTTTTTTTTTTCATTTCAATATCAATAAAGTGGATTATGGCATCTAAATCCTGATTGGATTACATCGCTAATCTCCACTATCACATTATGGCTGGAATTAAATCCCAAGCAGAACCGTGATTCCGAGACAATCTTAATCATCTCCGTAGAGATGTCACGCTGATGTTAAAATGGCACATTTTTTGCTGAGGCTCGCTGAATAGAATGGCAGAAGAAGATCAGTAAAAATAAATAAATAAATAAATAAATAAAGGAAAAATAAATGAACCATCTGTTGCATGTCAGTAGTTGAAAATATTTTAACTGAACTGTATCTCTGATTTGTTAAATATTGTTCTTTCTCACTTGTTCTTGAAAGTCGTTAGCAATCGCTCCATTTGCAGGAGAGATTAAGATTGGTGAACTAATAACTGGTCGAGACTACAGGATGAACAGGTGCACTGATATGTTGTGACATGCGGGTCCGCAGAGCTTGTACTCGCCTGTCGTATGTACTTATTCACCGGGTTTCTGTTTTATCTGAAAGCCGCCATAATAGCAGGGGAAATATGTCAGAAGAAAAATACAGTGCACACAGTGTGACCATTAAAAAAAAAAACTAAAAAACTCATAATCACTGAATGCTGTGAAAGCACTTTTTTCATTAAATAGACCTTAAAACACTTGGGAAAATAATCATTGATGGGATTGTATGGTGTTTGGCTCAAACCAGGATTATCAGTACAACTCTAAATTGTGCTATAACAGCATTTCCAGAGGGAGCTGAGTTATTCCTTTTATTCCCCAAATTTCCCAAGAATTATATTTGGATTGGCACCCCATCCAGGGTGTACCTCACCATGTGCCCTAAGTCTCCTGGGATAGGCTCCAGGCCCCACTCAACCCTGTATACAGGATAAAGCGGTATAGATGATGAGTGAGTGAGGAAGTGACTTAAAGACTAGACATCATAGTCAAAATGTATGATATTTGTAGTTACATAAATGTGGTGGAACATCCACAAAATTTATAAATCAATTCCTATAATCACTTATTTTATCACAGCTAAAACAGTAGCATCTCGCTTTTTCCTTTCATTAACTTAAGACAAAAAACAAAGAAGTAAAAACAGCAAATGTGAAAAACCTTCATGTTAAGGCTTAAACCCATGACTGTTTCTAAATGCTGACACTGGAGACTCCTTCCATGAATGTACATTCAACATCTTACACAAAAACGTCTGCAGCTTCTATCATCCCAATGAATTAGTTATTACAACACAAATAATACCATATTAGAACTAATACATTAATAAAAAACAGTAAGAGCTGTGCTGTACCAGAAAATCACCTCACCAACTTTGAGCTTTGGCCGGTCAGATTCGAGATGTTAGCCAGTTTTAGTGTGGTTCACCAAAATCGCATCAATTAATCAACGAAGGCAAAAATCATTCATAAGAAAGGATTTCCGTACTAGTGTTTATGAGCTTAGTCCACTTGTGTTTTAGCATTATAACAGCATGTGTGAGCTGAGTTGGCACCTGACTCAGCTGACAGCAGGCAGAAATCGAGGTGGTGAGGGAAGCCATTCCGGTGCAATAACCACGAGGACTTCACAGTTTCCTCTTGCTGGGAAGACACTGCTTAGCCGCCATGGAAACTGCCACTTCCTCTGGCACAGAACAGCCTCCATCTGATCCCTGGTCTTATGGCGAGCGGCTCAAAATAGGTCAGGGGCAAACAAGCATTTTAGACGTGTAGATCAGGAAGGAGACCATGTGGTCAATGATGAACAGGATTTTATTATAAGAGCTCAGAAGGAGGTGTGAATGGTGTTTAAAGGATTAGTTTGGGATTTTTTTTTTTTTTTTTTGCCAATCACAGGCTCACCTTAAGATTCAAAGTTACATCAAACTCAAAATCCTGCATTTTAGGATGTAAATGCATCACCACTACTTCACAACCTGAGAATTCTGAACGAGCAAGACCGACACATTTCACTTTTATTGCTACACAGCTTTTCCGCTGCGTAACCTTAAAAATATTCCAAGGCCTGACCCCAGTTTACAGCCAGAGGTTACAGTCCTCTTGCCGCTGCCAATTAAATTTCCCAACAGCACTTAGACGAGGCCTCCGACCACAAACTGAGCCGGTTCAAAAGAAAATCGCAGCATTGTAATCCCCACTCGAAAGAAATCCATGATGCTGCATTTCCTGGAACTTTCCACTGGCGACAGGCGGCCTTTCAAGTGTGCGCTTTCGTATTCACCAGCCTGCCGTGGTCATTGATTTTGGATTATCTGTGTAAGCACCAATCTCAGGAGAACGCCTCATTTTTCCATCGTCAGGCACAAGAAAGCCTTAACTAAAGCCTGCAGTCAGCTAAAACAGCGTAGCCAGAGAGACTGAAGGGTGGAAGGGGAAGAAAACTAATGAGAGATAAAGACAAGAGCGAGGAGAAGCAGGTGTTTTGAAGCTGTGGAATGAAGATACAGGAATTTTATACAGTAAAAAAATTTATAAATAAAAAAAATTAAAAAACTAACCTAACTTTTAAATCACGTGATGACAACCCTAGGTTGAGCAACACTAGGTTTAAATTCTACAAATTCGTCTTCTTCAGCTTATTATTATTAAGTGTTTTGTGATTATTAAATATCTTAGTTTTAAAATGTTAAAATTTTAAGTTTTTTTAAAAAAAATTTTTTTAATAGTCTAAAATTATTAGACCATTTTTAGCCCAATTATTTGAAAATTTGTAAATGGGTAAATTTTATTAGTTTTTTGTCTATTAAGTACATTTTAACTCATGACCATATTATTGGTTTGTTTGTTTATTCATTTATAATATTCCTGTAAAGTAAATAGACCAAGTAGATTTTAAAGTAAACTTTTATTTGTCTAAAATAAAACTTTTATTTATTCCATATTACCCTTAAACTATTTATATTAACTATAAACTATTTTTTATCGTTAAATTGTCAAAATATGGATCAAATGTTATGTTGCTTTAAAAAAAGAACTGTACTCTTAAATGATTTTCATTTATTTATACTTTTATCAAATTTTTACCTCAGAAGCTAAGATAAGAACCTTTAAAAAAGTTTTTAAAAAAGTAAACAATTAAAAAATTGCCTTTAAATAATTTTTACACACACCTTTTTTTTTTTACTTTACCTTTCTAATTTATTTTTGTTTTACTTTGACTTAAAAGATAGTGTATGTAAAATTAAAATTTCTATATTAACATTTATTTAAAGTCAATTTACAATGGTTTTAATTTTAAATCTTTTTTTTAAAGATTTTTTTATCTCAGCTTCTAAGGTAAGATTTCCCAGAGATAAAATTATATATGGGCTCAAATTATATGATTTGAAGTGGCATTTAAAAAACATTCACATGACCTTGATTTGACCTTTAAATTAACATGATTACACTTCTTCAACTCATCACTACCCACAGGTGCTTCACAAGCGAAACCGACCTCTATTTGACCGACAGCACTATAAATAGTCATTATCCATTGGGTTATGTTCTTTGTAGTGCACTGCATAGTGATTAAGGAGTCAACATCGTGCTATCGTCATGTCTTTTGTGTAGTGACAATGATATTAACACACTGAAGTAGATTTAGCTCTATCGCCGATTCACTTCTTGCCAAAAGACAGCTTCACTTTATTTGCCAGAACTTCCTAAAGCTCTCGTTTCTCATGTTATCGACTCAAGGTATTACTTTAAGCCCAAGAGCTGAAAGACAATCCAGTTTTTTTTTTCTTTTCTAGAAACTTCCCAGACAAGCTAAAGTTCCTCCTAGAGTCTCTGTCCTGCTCCTGTATGATTAGTGTAAACCTGTCAAGCAAAGTGCAAACAGCGCCTTTTTTACTTTTTTTTCCAGCGAATGCACGTTTGATTTGTGCTGCGTATCTGGAAATATAGGTCCAGCTGAAACAAGCTGACAGCACTGCAGTTGCAATAAATAGACAGACAGCACACACGATTCCTTACGCTCCCTTTTTCCCTCTTGTACAACAGCTCCCTGTGGAGGACGAACACACGCTTACACGCTTAGGTTCATAAGATTGAGGAGGGAGAATATATCTACGTCTGCAGCAACATAGACAATTTTAGATTTTATAATTACTGAGTTGCGCAGGTCAGCAGCTGATGATGTTTTTTTTTTTCCCCTGAAAATGCCAACACTAAGTGCCAGTTAGCATTATGCTAATGAGCCCTTTCAGGCTTCCATACTTTGCACTGGTGTTAGCATTTAGACAAACTGCCTCTTAGAATCCTTTAGTATACAGTAACGCGGTTAAGGCTAAGGCGCATTTAGCGACATTGGGTAGATTAGTAAATTCATAGCTACTGTTACACAATTTTAAAGCTGTTTACTTAATAGTTGGCTAGTCAGTTTAATGTTTAGCTTCTGTTGTACTTTAAACTTAGTTGAAACCCTGACTCACTATTCTGCATTGTTGTCGCTGGAGCTTTGTGTTTTAGCTAGCAGTATAACCCAGTCTGTTAGCTCGCTAACAGTAGCCTCGGTATTCCTCCCCCTAGACTTGTTTTCACTGTGTAAGGTTGTAACCAGCCTTAACTAGCATGTTTTTTTTAAAGGTATTTCCTGTCAAGTGTCCATAAAAGTATCTATTTACATTGAACAGCCATAACATTATGACCACCCGCCTAATATTGAGTAGGTCCCCCCTTTGCCACCATAACAGTGATGTACTGCGTGTCCTGACACGTTTCTATCACTACCAGCATTAACCTTTTTCTCAATTCGATCTGTTCTGACACCTTCGTATTGGATCAAGCATTAACCTTTTCCTCAATTTGATCTACACTAGCGGTTCTATTGAATCGGACTATCTGGCCCAGCCTTCGCTCCCCATGTGCATCAGTGAGCTTGGAGTCACTCAAATCCTTAAGCTTGCCCATTTTTTCTGCTTCCAACACAACAACTTCAGGAAAAATGGTTCACTTGCTGCCTAATATATCCCACCCACTTCCAGGTGCCTACTGTGAGAAATTGTGATGGCTAGACAACTGGGTCAGAGCAACTCCAAAACTGCAGCTCTTATGGAACATTCCTGCTCTGCAGTGGTCAGGTGGTCATACCAAAATTGATCCAAGAAAGGAAAACCGGTGAACTGGCAACAGGGTCATGGGCGGCCAAGGCTCACTGGTGCACATGGGGAGTGAAGGCTGGCTCGTGTAGTCCGATCCTATAGAAGTGCTACTGTAGATCAAATTGAGAAAAGGTTAATGCTGCTGAGCAATACAAAGGTGTCGGAGCACACAGTGCATCACTGTTTTGGTGGTAAAGGATGGACCTACTCACGATTAAGCGGCTGGTCATAATGTCATGGCTGATCAGTGTTATTTCCATGTTGTGTATTTTGCACCAGTGTGCATCTTATTTATCAGTGTTATTGTTACCTCTTTTTCTTTGTTTTATTTACTTATTTATCTCTGTGTTTTAGCTAGGAAGCTAATTAGCTAGATGATGCTTGATGGCTAGCAAGCGAACATCAGGTGGTTGGTTGATTAACAGTATAGTATGTTTAGTGTGTAATAGATGTACTGCAAACTTCAAAGTACTTGTGTAAGTTGTTCTGGATTAGAGCGCCTGCCAAATGCCGTAAATGCAAATGCAAATGCAATTAGTTCATGAAATTGTGCTAGCTAAGTTTATAACAATGTTAATACGTACTGTATGTATCTGTCATTTAAACGTACAACTAGTACTAAACAATATTTGCAGATTTATAGGAAAGAATATGCAGGTCAACGAAAGTAATTGAAGGCTGGGAAGTATCTCAGTGTCAGTCGATAGTGCGATAAATGCTGCTTTTTCATTTCACTCTGCGAGCATCGATATGTAGCTGGAGGCCACTGCTTTTTCCACCAGTCTCACATGAGCTGACACTAATCTACAGCATTAGGGATGCTCCAATCCTTAAAAAGCTGCTGTGTGCGCCACAGCTTACTGCAAAGCATTATCCATTGAGCATTCGAAATTAACGTCAATGAACAATTTAAGATTTTGGAGTCATTGTCCAGGTTCTAGTTGCAACGTATTGAGTTTGATCTCATTGCTGGAAGCGTATTGATCTCCTAAGTGAAACACTGAAACACAAAGACAGACCACTTTTTGATTATTTTTTTTTTGATGGAAGAAAAATGATCCATTACATGTGAGGAGTAAAAGCAATTTGCATAAGCGACTCTGCTTGCAAATACCATGTGCTATTTGGGCTGCTAATGAGCAAAAAGGGAAAATTAGCCTGTTCTCTGGCGAGCATGTAGCACCCAGTAAGCAGCCATGTTGACGAGAGCGGGAGGCTTTGTTTTGGTTGCTGGGTTGGAGATTGGAGTTGTTGAAACACTCTGATCCTGACTGTGCATACATGCATGTGTGGATGTGTGTGTAAAGCTGGGTAGCATTCTCGCAGAGAGAACCCCATGGTGGAGTAACCTAATCAGATTTCCTGATCCATTCTTTCCTCTGGCTTCATCTCCACAATTAGTCCAACTGCAGCTCAGCTGGATTTTAATTAAGCAGGCTCTGACAGTGTACATGAAACCCAAACCTCTCCCATGCTGACTTGGAGGACAGGACACTACTATTTAACAAAAAATGGATGAACTTATCCACAAATACTCTGATTGGTTCCTTTTCTTACGTATATATAGGTTACATGAGGTTCATGTTTAATTGACAGTGATGAGTAGTTTGACATGTATTTCAAAGAAAATAATGCAATGCCTCGAACCTACATTGTGTAGGTTCACCTTGTGCCACCAGGGCAGGACTGGACCCTCAAGGAATAACTCTACAAGATCTCTGTGGGTGTGTTGGGGTGTTTGGAACCAGCAGATATCGGATTGGTACCTGGGGAGTTTGGAAGCCTGGTACAGCGGCCTTGGGCTCTTTACCGGCTGGGCCAGAGAGCGCCAGGCTGTGGTACACTGGGTTTTCTGGTGGCTTTCTTTCGTGGCCAGCATTGACGTTTTTCACCAATTCGTGCTGCATTGGCTTTGCTGTGGGATCGGACTAGACGAGCTGACCTTTGGTCCCGGCAGGCGTAGGCGAGCCTTAGGTACCCATGATTCTGTCACCAGGTTTACTTGTTATATAATAGATAATCAATTTTAGTGTTAATGTTAATTACAAAAAGTAATATATAGGTTCATACGTACATATTTACATTTCTATCCCCCTTCATTCATTTGTCCATAACATTTTTGCACACGATTATTGGTCACATAATTACACAATTTCTGTGACATCACGCTAAACTTAATACTAGGTCATATAAGTTTGTTTGTATCACTGTATATATCTACAGACAGGCTATAGTAACATAGGAGAGGCCAAGACATTAGCAGGTTGAGAGAAATTCTGTCACATCTCTTAGCCTGTAGCCCCTCAGAGAGCAAAGCCGAGATCACACCACTCAAGCTGTTTAAAAAAACTGGAGGAGAGAGAGCACTTTAGAAAGTCTAACAGGTCCATATGGCCATCATGTCAGACCCCTAGAGACTGTGGGAAGAATTTGGAAGATGTTTCCAGAGGATAAAAAAAAAAAAACATTCCAAACAAGATGGTTTACCAGCTTTATTACATTCAGTTCAGTTTATTGATTTGGGAATGATCTAAAATGTTCTGAGAACATATTATCTGTTCATATAGTGTGCAGTATACAGAAAACTTTACAATACAAATTATGATTTGGTTTAGGTATTACTTATTTTGACCACTTTTCATTTTGCTCCTAATTACTTTTTCATTCAAGTTTATTTTTATAACTCCTCTCTAATATTCTACACTACTTTAATCATTGGACTGTGTCCCAAACCACATAGTAAGAGTGTGTTACATCAAAGTGCTTAAAGGAGGCAGACTTATGGGCATCCGTTAGCCCTTCTTTGATCATGATCCTTGGAAAGACCAAGTGATATAAAGACAACTGGCTCGCACTGAATGATATCTCATTACCAGCCATTTGCTCAATTTAAAACTACCGCGCAAGAGCATAAGCATGCAGTATGGGTGCCTTCCGCTGATCCGTTACTCCATCCATCCATCCGTCTTTTCCTCTCTATTTCCAGCTCCCTCCCCATCTGCTTGCCACCTTCTCCATCTCAATCTTTAGCTCGGCTTGCTTTCTTCCATTCCAATCCCCCACACCAGCCTATCTGCCACTATTTCAATCTCGCATGCTCGGCCTCATACGCTATCCATCTGCTGCACCCCATCACCTGCGGCCTCTATCACTCACCATCCCACTTTCTCTCTGTCTCTCTCTCCACTTTTTCACTGCTGTTAGATTGAAAGTCCTCACTCAATGGATTCTGCTTTGAAGGAGACACTATGGCCTATGGCCGGACTCCGGCTCTGGAGGGATTTGGTACTCTTTTTTTTTTCTTTTTCTGCAGCGCTTATTTTCAGAGAAAGCAATCTCGCTCAGCACGTTCAGAATGGCCAATGGCACAACAGCTGCAATCAGTCAGGCTTGCGACATCCAGGCATTGGCTCTCTTCTGATATCTGCTGTATACCAATACGGAAAGTGAATGCACTCCGTGTCAGTCGGGATGATTCAACAAATACGCGCACACACATACACAAATATCTAATTTGCTTTAGCTTTGTTAGATTTCCACAACACAACCATCATTATCATTACAAATGACCTGCCTGTGCAAATGATTTTTATTCACATTTGCCAAAACGTGCATTTTCACAATCCTTCTTCTGTTCTTGGCGCTGGTGTCCTTTCCAGCAGCATATATTCATCAGTCCTGTTTTTATGTAGGCTATTTCTTTCTGCGAGGCCAGATCTCCTCCTCCTCCTCCTTCTCTCTCTCCCTCTCTCTCTCTCTCTCGCTTTCTATTTTACTTCCCTATCTGTCTCTCTCGTTAGCGGCGTTGCAGGTGGATAGGGCAGAAGGGCAATGCTCGAATTCTCCAATGTAGGCAATTTATCTGACACAAATACCAGCAGAAGTGAGACAAACATTTTATTTTGGCCTCTTCACCAGGAAAGATTGATTATATCTGACCAAGCTGAAGCATACGCCAACACTGTCAGTTGGGCCAGACTTGCATTCCTTGCTTTTCACACCTTTCCTATTAGTGTCACTGTAGTTACTATTATAAGTTCTGTTAAATATGCATTTTAATATATATTTTTTTCTACTTTAATATATCCAATACATAGTTTCTTCTCACTAATGCCACTTACAGTGTGTCTCCTGGTTTCTGTGGTGGTCTGTTCTGTTTTTTTAATCATATCATAACTAGGCTTTTTGACTTCCAATTAGGAAAGACCAAAAAAATGCCCTCTTAAGCTGGAATTACTACTTGCAAAGTTAAAAAGGGGTCCTCCACCCCGAAGGTAGGATACCATGGAATTAGGGTATCCATGAGATTCCAAAAGGCCCGAAGTGTCATTGCTATGACATTTGAAAAGAGTTGGTTTTGTCAAAGCCCATGTTCTCCAGCGGTGCTTCAAGATTCTCTGATGAAGACAAAGCTAACAAATTGGAAGGAAAACACCACCATATCGTGTAATTCCTAATCTGAAAGATGAGAAGGTTTCCTGCGTACAACACCTTCTAACTGTGCTTCCTTACCTTAAAAATTCCTACTCAGAAAGTCAGAAAGGTTGCCCCCGCACCCTGGAGTTCATCATATTATATCAACATGGCTACTAATACTATCATCACATTAGACTAACACTACGTCAGTAGTCGACCACTTCACATAGTTTTGCAGCGCTGATGCTAATCAGCACTCATCAGTGGTGTTTAAGCAAAGCTAGCAAAGAAATGTCTGCTTCACTGCTCGTTATTTTCTCGCTGATTGAGAAATGCTGACTACAGTACTTATCTATATATTGCCACAAAACAGCAAAAGCAATCCTAACCCACTAACAGTCTACTACTCTTTACTGTATCAATTAGGGAAATAATTTTCTGCAGCACATACATATCTGAATAGAGACTACTGCCCCCTCCTGGTGGAGAGAGGGTCTTTTTTGTTTGTTTGTTTTTTTACTCTGGGGAAGAATGTAAGCCTATGCCAGTGGTTATCTTACACCATGCATGAATATGAGACACAGCTCTGATCACAAACAGTACAGTGTAAACATTGAGAGTGATACAGCCAGAGAGCAAGTCCACCTATGAACTCCCACACCTGTGAAAAATCGAGGACACACACTGTTGGACATATGGTGGATGGAGAGATGGCAGGCTCTGAAGTGCGAGGACCAGGAGGGAGGAAATAGAAGGCGAGAAGAGACATTCACCTCATGGTTAGGTAGGGTTTTTGTGTGTGTGTGTGTGTGTGTGTGTGTGTGTGTATACCTGGGTTTCTGTGTATGAGCACATTATTCTTAGCCTGGAACAAAAGTGTGCAGTGTTCCAGCCAGCGCACAAAGCGAGGACATTGAACGTGAGCGTCTCTGTTAGGCCGCTTTGTGATAGAGTTGCACAGTGACATTCCTTTCCCAGGCTGCTGTGTGGTTTGGCTGGAGAACGAGGCCATTGTTTTTTGGCTTGGCTTGTGGTGCTGTTCTGGATCCATGGACGACTAAAGTCGGATTTATGTTTCGGAACAGCTTTCCAAAGTCTTCGTGAGGTCGAAAAAAAACACTTAGAAGAGAAATAGAAACGGTCAAACTTTCGCCTTTGCTTTGATTGGTCAGGAGGGATGCAGAAAGGGGCGGGGAAACTCGACGGAGGTTTGGCTTTGGGCCTTGGACAGTATTTTGTTAAACATATTTATTTTGTCATAGCAGCAGTATAGCAAATCTACTGGTTTATTTTTCTAGTAGGTGTGAATCTCACCTCATCTCTCACCCTGTGTGTGTGTGTGTGTGTTTGTGTGTGTGGACTTTTCATGTTCTTCCCTGTACTTGGTGGGTTTCCTCTGGGTTCTTTGGTTTTCTCCTACAGTCCAAAGACATGCAATTGGCATTTCCAAATTACTTGTAACTTATGATTGGTGTAGGAGTGTGTGTGTGCTCACACTTGTGCACTATGATGGGTTGTTTCCCCATCCAGGGTGTATCCCAGCCTTCTCCCCTAAAATAGATAACGGATGGATGGATGGATGGATGGTTGGATGGTTGGATGGACAAATATAAAGCAACACTACTTCAGAACTTGGTTAATAAGTTAATGAGTATTGTTACCGGAAAATAATCAACAACCAGTTGGTGTGACATGGCCTGATAGGATGTTTTTAGGACGTTATCACTTTAATGTTGATTATTTTCTTATAACAGCACCTCCATAGATCTTTCAGACCCCTAATATCACAGAAATGTAATAATAATTTTTTATTTAGGAAAAGAAAAATTCCATTCTATGTTTTTTTCTTTACAGTTACAAAGCACTGACGCTGGAGACTCCTTCCACAAATGCCTCCACGCAGGCATTATTATGACAGCAATGTGTATTATTATGTTTTCCCTAAAGATGTCGCATCATTGTTGATGCTATAATGTGACTGTCAAAAGAGAGGCGTATATTTTTCATGTTTAAGTGTGTATACATTTTTGTGTCCCCTCTGTAAATGTATATACTCATTCTTTTCCTGTCAACACACCTCTCATTCCCCACACACACTCTCACGCTAACATTAAGCCTGAATTAATCGATACTCATTAACGGTGAACTGATGATGTGTGAGAGACATGCACTCTGCCTCTGTGTGTCTCAGACACCTTGCAATTTGTCCAACCTCAAAGATCACCCAAAATACCAGCCATTTCATTTGTTTCTCGCACACAATAAACCACAACTAACTACACAATTCCAGCTCAAGCACAGATATACTGTAATTCACACACCCCATTCACAATAACACAAAGACGACAACAGGAGGAGCAGCAAGACAGGGCAAGTAGAGTGAAAAGAGCTGATATGGAAAAGTGTGTGTGTCTCCAAAACCTTACAAACTTTTCTTAAACAGTAGCAGTATTATATAGTGTGGACCACCAACATCCAACCAATCAGGACAAAGAAGTGTCTTAACTTGCTTATCGTTCATGTCACGCTTAAGTTACGGCTTAAGTTATGGCTGATACTCCCTCCTGGCTAGTCAGCAATCTATGAGACGACTTACACAATGGTGTTAGCATGCAAACTCCAGCTTGGGAAGCTGATCCGTTTGAGCCGAGAGAGCTACACAGATTAAAATACTAAAGCTCCGCTGCATCACTCTTGTTAGGTAGAAATGTAGCGAGGGCTACCGCATCATTATCAAACGACAAAACTATTAAAGATGGCAACATGCACAGCTACACATACACACCTACATCATTCCATACACATATGTATTAATACCCCTGTGCACACACTTACAGACACACACACGTGAGTCGTGTTAATGAGTTTTTCCAGGCGGTGGGATTTTTTTTGTTCCATGTTTTTGTGACCTCCAGTGTGTTTGTCTAATTAATAAGGGACTTATGAAATCCCTGGAACAGGAACTTCTTACAGAATCACTGTTTCTAGGACAGAGAGGGGGGTGACATGATAAACACACCTGCATATGCTTGTTTAGGGCATATGTGTACCAACATGTATATGAGTGTGTATTAGTGTGCATGTAAAAGAGAGAACGAGAGAGAACGAGAGAGAAAGAGAGAGAGAGGGGGGGGGAGCGAACATGTGTAAACAAGCTGATATGCGCTTCTGTTCTGAGCCAACGGCTATTTCCTCCCCCCCACCTCTCATCACTTTATTAAACACACACATTTGCCCCCGTGCACACATTTACACCTTACACCTCCTTTCTACATGCCTTTCTCTTATTACACACACCCACACCCATGGACCCACCCACCCACATACACACACACACACACACACTTACTGTATATTCACACATGTACATCCACAAACATACACAATTCCTAGTATATACTGCATCTGAATATGGAAAAATCTAAATATAGGCAAAAGTATCTTATGTTCCTCATTGAAGACTTATAATAATAATAATAATAATAATAATAATAAATCATTTTAATGATATTCAACTTATTAATAGACATCTCAAAGTTTGGGAAATTATTAAGTTTCTATTCGATTATCTACTAAATCTCTATTACATTACATTTGTAAAATTTGGGATCTTTAAAAAAAGAATTTAAAAATCCAACAAAGGGCAATTTCTTCATTTTAATAAAGTAATAATACTTTGAATAAAACCAACAATATACAGAGCAATTTATAATATTAAATTATTTAATTATTTCAAAAGTCTTAATTTTAAATTTTGAACGCTTGTCATAAAGTTTGACTTTGTTTAAATCCTCAAAGAACAAAGATAATCCGGGGACTGATTTATGGTCGTAATATCTGATATCACCCAAATGAGGACGGGTTCCCTGCTGAGTCTGGTTCCTCTCAAGGTTTCTTCTTCCTGTTGCTATCTCAAGGAGTTTGTCCTTGCCACCGTCACCCTCGACTTGCTCATCAGGGACAATCTGATAGTTATCCAGTACATGTTTTTTCCAGTATATGTTCTAAGTGTTATTCATAAATTTTTATTCAATAAAGCTGCTTTGCCACAATGACACTGTTAAACGCGCTATACAAATAAAACTGATTTGTTCATTTAAGTAAATAAAAATATACTAACTTATTTAAAATAAGAAAATCACTGTGTATTTTGGAAACCATTTTAAATCTTTTTTTAATCTTATTTATTATCATATATTTTTTATTGGTACAGTATATAACATATAGCCCCCAACACCCCCCAAAAAAAAAAAAATTAAAAAAAAATAAAAAATAAATAAAAAAACACCATGAAACATATATGTTTATTACTTAAAATTTGTAATAAACAAAGAAATAGGTAGATAAACTAGAGAGGTACCCTCGGGTCCGCCCATATCTCTATGACCATGGGATGGATATACAGTGAGGATCAGTTTCAAAGCTTCTATGGAAATTACCATAGCAGGGAATGCAACTGTGAGCTCTTCTTTCAATATGGAGTACCTTCCCCATTATATGTCAATGGGGCAAATTTGAGCACCGCTTGCGCCCCAGGGGTACAACTTATACCCTCTTGTGGGGTATGCTCTGACACAGCTTGCAAACCTCTTCAAATGTGGTAAATTTGATATTTTTACAAAATTCTTGCTCTGTGCCAGAATCCGTCAAAATAGGAATAAATGTTAAGTCTATGGGATTTTTGGGGCAGTTAAGTGCTTTGTGGGGGCAAATTACCCCTCACCCCATTGTACATAAGTGATTATATATTTACTGTTATTATTATTATTATTATTATTAACATCACCACTAATATGATCATAAACATATTAATTTTAAGTATTTATTTTTCTATTTATTATAAACAATAATAATGCATCTGAATAATGATGAATAACATACATTACAATGTTGTATTTATAGTATAAAATAATACTAATAATAATCATAAATTAAAATAAATTATTATTATTACAGTTGTTGTAAGTTAAATACTGTTTGTATTTAGATACAAGATATCATTGTCTGGAAATGAAACATCTGTAACAGCGCATCCTTATTTCCTTTTATAAATATTTCATATAAAACATGTTGGACGTTATTATAGCCAGGCAATGGCACAGAAGCTGCTTAGTTCTGCTTCTCTATTCTCTTTACATCAAAACAAATGATCATGATTTCGCCACAGCCTGTTGTTTCAATCACGTAACAGTGCCGGGCCAATATTAGCCCCATATTTTATTTGCAACATCTATGTTCCCCTAGAACAGGGCATCATCTGGACCATTAGCTGCCAGCGCTGGCACCAATAAAGCCCTATCTGAGGAGAGGCGCCATTCATTTGGGAACAGGGCGAGGGGAAAAAACACACAACATTGGCTAGCATCCAGATATTCAGGTCTGAAATAATTTCGTTAACTTTTACAGAATTAGCCCCTCGAGCTTTACTTTGTTAATCTCCAGCGCTAGCTGCATGGTGTAAAAGGAGCTGCTGCACATCTGTCTGCAGGCGTGAAGCTCCTCTCACGGCCAGTTACCTCAAAACACCGAGTGTGTGAGAGGTGTTGACACCTAGCAGCAGTAACCTGCCACTCTCCATCAGCTCTCAGCCCAAGGGAACTCATCTTTCACTCACACACACACACACAGTCACACTAGTACTGATGTGTCCAACCACACACACAAACTCCATGTTGATCATACAGTTTACATGGGTCAAGCTACATATAAGGACTTTACCTGGTTAACCGCTAGTTAATCAAAGAACTAGTTCTAGTCACATATCCTTAAATCAGATTTATTTACTTAGAACATGCTAAGCTCTTCGTGTTAGCATCATCTAACTTAACAGGAACACTGAGAATTCCTTCTATTCATGAACGTGTATTGAATTGCTAACATAAGCCAGCATGCTAACGCCTGCTAACCTGAGAGGATGTCTGAAAGCCATTCAAATGTCTTGCCATATACATACTGTATATAATTGTTTATTATTTTGCATGAGATAATCTTCCAGAATTTCTGAGAGGATTTTTAAGGCACATTTAAAAGAAAAAATAAATAACTAAAAAAACAAAACAAAACAAAACATTGTCTTTACTGATAATTTCAGGTTGTTAAGTACAACCTGACAGGATTATTATCAAAAATCAATTAAAATGCTTTTTATTTACTTTAATGCTAAATTGAGTTAGCCTGAGTGGATTTCTGGGAAAATTCTTATTCTTCCATGATTATAGGTCAATAGCATTATATTCACTGTAGCTAGCGAGCATCAGAGCATTTATTCGAGGATTCTTATGCTATGTTTGTAAAAGGTAATTAACTGCTAAGACCACATAGTTAGTCAGCATGAGCTACCCTGGGAGGATTTCTGAGAGGATTCTTTAGCCATGCTACATGGTGAGCTAGCAAAACAGGATTTTTAGCGAAGTTAGCTGAATTGATGGCTTTATTATTTTTAATCTTCGATGATAATGCTATTATATGTAACATACATATGGCTTAACCTTCTTTTCGTCTTTTAATGTAAAGATAAGGGGGACCTACAGTATAATCCAAAATTCACTTTTTAGTCATTTTTTGACTTTGAGATGTGACTCTAGTCTAAAAAACAATACCCTGCTGTTTAGCATTTTTCCACATTCAGGAAAAGCCTGAAAACGTGATATTCTTGAAAAGACCCTGAACATGGTCCTTTCGGGTCCCGCATTTTGATTGGCTTCCACTAAGGGAAGATTGTGCACTGTTCATTTAAAACTATAGGCACAGCATGTGTGGATGAGAATTAAAACAAAAATTAAATCAAACACATAAGAATGTATGATCTGGGTCATTACAGAACAGAAACTTTTTGGAGACCTTTAAGAAATATCCAAACTTGTTTAAAAACCATTATGATATGTAAGCTTTAAAACAATTCCTCAGGTGCAAAATGAAAAAATAAAAATAAAAATTAGGAAACTTTAAATCCATATACAGTTGCTATAGGTGTGTGTGTGTGTGTGTGTGTGTGTGTGTGTGTGTGTGTGTGTGTGTGTGTCACAGAGGCATGTATAGATTAAAAGAGAGATACCTGTACATACATGAGTATGTATACTGTAAGTCCCTAAGCAATTTGTCTAATGACTGTGTGTTGTTATAATCCTGTCCACAGTCATTACAATTGAAGTGAAAGAAGAGAGAAAAAAAGAAGAAGAAAGACAGTCAGACACACAGCATTAATTCAGCAGTAAAATGAGCTTTTCCCTCCCTGCAGATCGAGAGCTACTTCTAAAGACGATATGCACATTGTTACTGTCACCAGCCCTGAAAAAATCCTCACACGTGGCTCCCAGAGTTGCAATTAAAGAGGGAAACGCTTCTGTGGGAACTTGTTATTCTCCTCCTTTCCCTTCACTTCTTTCTCTCAGTTTCTCTACAGAGAGTAAATGAATAGTGTCATGTCTTACGCACAGCATGGCCTCAATGAGTATCAACAGAAATGTGTGCTTTCTCCAGAGCTAGAATCTAAAGATGTCTTAAAACAAAGAGAGATTGATCAAGGGAAAAACAAAGCATATTTTCCTCATTTTGGCCTTCTATACACTATGTTTCAATTTAAACTAACTGACTAACTGACTAACTAACCAACTAACTAACTAACTAACTAATGCATGAACAGCTAGCTAGCTAACTAACAAATTACCTGAATAAACAAGTCAATTAATAAAATCACTAGCTTACTAACCAACTAAACAAATTACTAATTCATAAATAACTAAACTAATTAGTTATTTAATTAATTGCTACCTACCTAATCAACTAGTTAACCAACTAAACTAATTATCACAAACTAACTAAATTAATTAATTAATTAATTAATTAATTAATACATCACTAACTACCTAGCTAATTAACTAATTGCATTGCTAAACTAAGTAATTAACCAACTAACTACAGTAACAAACTAACTACATAAACAAATAAATAGGTAGATGAATATACTAAACTACCTTTTATAGGTATGTGTATGTGTGCGCATGTGTGTGTGCGTGTGCGTGCGTGCGTGCGTGTGCGTGCGTGCGTGCGTGTGTGTGATTCACACAGGTCCAGGCACAAGCATTACCCTCAAGGCAGGGTGGGCGCTGATTCCATACAGGCTTGGGATTTGTATGTGTGTGTGTGTGTGTGTGTGTCTGTGTGTGTGTGTGTGTGTGTGTGTGTGTGTGTGTATATCCACGCTTATCCTGAGAGCAAAAGTTCACTTAAAGCAAAAAGGCTTGTAAGAGCTACCTGTCCTCGGGTATAAACTGTTACAGAGCAAGACACACACACACGCACGCACACACGCACACACACACGCACACACACCTCATCTCACTATTGTCATAACCAAAAAAAGTTACAGGAAATTACAAAAGAGTGAACAGCAGGCCTATGATGAAACCAAACACACACACACAGACACACACACACACACACACACACACACACACACAGACATACACACAGCAGTTGAGCATGTTACATTAAGCCCAGCTCTCTCCTTCACATCCCTCTGGTTTGCTGGCGGTGCTCCAGCACTGGGCTAATAAAACACAAGCACGTTCTGCAGTCTATCATAACAAGCAACCCTCTTCCCCGCAGATGCGGTGTCAGGCGTGTGAGTGTGTGTCCATCAATAAATAACAGAGCCGTCATCACCTCATAACCTGCATCGTAACAGACTGTTAGTGAGTTACAGAGTGTCACAGGGAAGGGGCTGTGACAGGACGTGGCTCAGAGTAAAAGTTTTGGAAATAACATAAAGTGTGGTGATGTAGGAAAATAATCAACGACTAACGTCTTTTATTCCTGAAAATGATTAAACATTATTTAATTATAAAACAATTATTTAATTAATCATCCTTTATTAAAGAACATATCATGTTGAAGCATTTATAATTACCTTTAATTATACAATGTCTGCAAAACAAAAAAAACGCTATTTTAACAAGGCAAAACAAATTACTCACACATTAGTGTGTACTGTACTCTACATAAACAGATTAGAACTTTTATCCACTATATTTCGATTTTACCTAACTAACTAACTAACTAACTAACTAACTAACTAATACATCGTTAGCAAGCTAAATAATTACCTGAATGAACAAATCAATTAATAAGTCACTAATTAGCTTACTAACTGATTAATATATCACTAACTATCAAAATACCTAGCTAACTAACTAATTAATGACTATCCAACTACCTAAATTAATTACTCAATCAATTGCTAACTATCTAACTACCCAAATTAACAGACTACACTAATTCATACATCATAAACAAAACTAATTAATTAATACATTACTAACTGCCTACAGTAGCTGAAATCTTAACAAGACAGAACCTTAAATATGAGCAAATACTTATATTACTAGGAAACAAATTTCTCAGATAGGTACACAATATAAGCTGAGCATTTTACTATCCCATGGCCAGATCATTTACATACGCAGCGTTTCGTAGATATTATTATTTTGTAGACGTGGCAACTTGGTGGTGGTAGGGTTTGAGCTTGGGACCTTCCAATAAGTAGTCCAATGTCTTAATCAATGAGCCACCCCTATCACTTTATGGACAGTTAAACTATAGTCACGTTACCAACCTGAAGCAACTCTGTCTAAATGCACAAAGCTGATGTTTTTCAGATCAAATCTGTAGCCCTTTATCCGATACGTGGTCATGTGACTTGAATGAGAACACAATTTATGCGACTTTTTGCCCATGTGCATGTGTAGGACACTGCACTGGCGTCACCAGTCAGCACTGGCAGCACGGGAATTTCATTTCAACAATGGAGGACAGTGTGAGAAAGTAGTCAGTGCAGGGAAAGGGAAATCGACTCATAGTAGACCCAGTAGATATTTTGGGTATTTTGAGTCTGTCTAAGCAAAACCGGAGGGAACCTACAGAAATAGAGCAGAGTTGTGGATCATTTCAAAGGAAATTACAAAAAAATCGCCGTAAACGAATGTGTTTTAACACAGCATGTGCAATCAAAGACGTATCTAAGTATCTAAGCGTATGTGCCATTTCAGAGGACGGACGTGTTCACATAAGAGTCTGATAAAAGTAACTTGTACTTGAATGTGAACTGGTGACCACTGTCCATTATCCATTGAACATTATGACCAAAAAAATCTGACCAAAAGAAACATTATCTACCAACAGAATTTTAGGAGATGAGGTCAAGCTTAAATAGATTTTAAACATGCCTAGGAATAGATTTAATAATCATATTTTTAGTTTAACATTATTTTGTAATATACTGGATTACTGGATCATTTTGAGTGTATAAGTTGTTTCCTCACCAAAATATATATTTCTCTCTCTCTCTCTCTCTCTCTCTCTCTCATTTGTAGTTCATGATGAGAGTGAGATCGATACGTAGCCATGTTTGGTTTTGTTCAGAATCTGGGGTTGGCCCAACATTAATTCATGAATAATGATAATATAGAAGAGAAGATTTTAATTAAAATTTAAAAGCATTAAGTGACAAAAAATCTACCGCACTGTTTACATATCAGTTTACACTTCTGTTTAAAATTCTTTTAATAGGCTTTTTGATAATGACTGATTTATAATCTATTATATGGTTAAATAATCGTTTACTTATTAATTAATATATCAATCCCCTTCCTGCCTGCTGTGATCTCATAAAGGGCCGTGATTGGCTAATGTCGCTATGAATGACGTGACAGAACAGACGCAAAACTTTTCTCCAGAAACGTATTAAACGATAATGTATTAAATAACGCGTTAAATGTGCACGTATATAAACCTGTGATTTGCAACCGCACACAAACGCACATCACAGGGATGATTTCACATCTCCGAACAGAGGTTAAAGGTGTTCGTCAGAGCTTGACTGCAGCGACGCGGTGAAAGGGGTCATTACCCAGAATGCAACGCTACAACCCGAGCACAAATTGAGCTGTGCAGCTGGTGCCTGATGAAGGTCAACAGGATCGGACGATGTGGACAGCCAAACCAAAAACATCCAGCCAACATCCTCTTACAGTTCATCCAAAAGTCATCCTTTCTGTGCTTTTCAATGTCAGAGACAAATGTTTAATTACCACATCCCCCTTCATTTCTGATAACATCGGAGGGAGAAAGAGAGCAAAACAAACCTCCTCACCAAGCTGAGAGGCTTTTTATATGAACAGATTGAAAGCATTTTTTTTTTCCCCCTGAATAATAATTCCACTGCCAAAGCATATTTCATCATCTATGACTTGGTGGAGCAGAGCTGAAATTACAATTATATAAATGAATATACGTGGCGTGATAATGCACAAGATCAGAACTGTGCGAGCGGCTGATTGTCTTTAATTATCTTTTGCTTTCCAATAGAAAGATGAAAAAAAAAAAAAAACACACAATAACAATTTTGGCTTAATTTGTCTCGAATGTCTTTGTGAAAGTCTTTGGAGAAATCTCTGTAATAAGATTCCATTGAGAGACGAGAAGCACTTGAGTAAAGCTGAAAATCTGACAGCAATATGAAACGTTTCTACACTATGGTGTACCAATAATGTCCATTAACGGTGCACACTCTACAACCCTCTCCGAGTTCTCCTCTCAGATTCCAAGTAGAACCAACAAACACGTAACTATCCAAAGTAGCCTTTTTATTAAACACTGAATTTGTTAACAGCTTCTTCTTCTGAAGTATGAAGATCATGAAGTTTGCGTAGCATATTAATGTTCTCCACTAGGATTCGCCGCTTTAAATGATCATGTTTACGTTTATGTTACAGATGTTGGGTGTTAAGAGCTAAGGCGGGCACTTGCACTGATGGTTGCACTTTTCCCCAGTCTCTCTTTGGCCTCGTTCACCTGCGCTAATGCGTTCCTTTCTACCAATCATACGTTTTAGCCGCCTTCGTAAAAAGCCCTGGCTGGGACCAATTAAAATTTTAAGAGGTTTTAGATTGGTTTTAAAGATGCGGAAATGCCCGGTCGATGCTGTAACTTTTATAAATGATAAATGAAAGGCAAAAGAAGTCAGTTAGCTTGGTGTGGTGTCTACGCTAGATCTAATTTACCTTTTGCCTATTTTGCTCCAATTATAATGACATTATAAAATCAAACCTTAACACGACTACAGTGTAATCAAACACAGGAAAACGAACTATTTTAAATACTACAAATAAGTCGAATAAATCCACATTTTCAGTAAAGTTGAAGTAGAAACCTCCCAACTGATGCTACAGTATGAAAGGTAAAGCACCAGCAGGATTCATAAAAGGAAAAAAAGCATGATTTTAGTAGCTGATAGTTTTTTAGAACAGCTTTACTGCTAACCTTGAAACTGTTAGCTAGCATGATAAAAATTTAAACCTCATGTTAATAGCTACTTTTTTACCATACAAAGCAGATAGATTACAGTTATAGGCATATTTTTAACTAACCTTGTGCATACCTATCAATTAACATGCCTTCATGCAGTTCAGACGTGAAAAGTAATCAGTTAACGTTATTCGTAAGTCTCACCCAGACTACCATCGTGATATTTTACAGAAAAGTGGCCAAGGTCAGATTAATGCACAGGAGTGCGTGTCTGAAAGAGGCTATAGATAACCGTGGTAAAAATTGGCGTTCATGCAATTCCGTGATATTTTTCTAAGAGTGAAAGATTTCTTTAATATAGAAGAACCCAGATTTAGAATTGCCCTCTTCAGTGTCAACCATAAATCTTGCAGCCAAGAAAGTATTGAATATAAGGCATTATTTTTCTCTCTCCAAATTCATGCTAAACTACAGTACCAAGATTCAAACGTTTCCTCCAACACACCCTCTGCTCTGTATAGCTCTTTTGGGCGACATTTAGTTAATTAGATTTTTGGCACATGATTAAAAAAAAAAAAAAAGAAGAAGAAGTGCCTCATCCGAATTTGCTAAACTGTCACAAATCCCAAATCCGCAGATTTCCCAGCATGACATGCACTCCTAGTACTTTAATTGTGACATGTGTTTTTGTCTTGGCTTCAGTCCTGTCTCTTCCCTGTTCACCTGTTCAGCATTTATATCTTGATTACTTTGTCTGATACTGTGTGAAGTCTTGCCAATGGTGCATCATGCATTTCTGAGCCTGGTTCTTCTTTTTCCTAGACTTTTTTACGTTTCTAGTTAGACTTTATGGTTCATTCTTTGTTTATGATTACAAATTACTCTCAGAATATGTCGTCTGCCCCTGGTTAGGATATGAATAATGATTCATGGATGTATGAAAAAAAATAAAGGACGTGCATAAAGATGTAATTTGCACAATACTGTACTAATTCGCATGAAGTATTATTAAAATACAGTCGAAACTTCCATAGGACTCTGTTCCTCCTTTGCATCAGCACTCACCAGAACCAGACCTGGGATTAATCCTTATCAGTTTAATAAGCGGCTTTATCCAGCGTCACACGGCTGCGCAACGTTGGCAGACGAGACAGAAGGCGCACAAAATTAATAATGCAGTGCTGTCTTGTGCCCAAAAGCTGATACATTCTTTATTAGGGCACCCTAGAGAGGTGGGGAAGGAGGGAGGGAGCATGCTGCCACTAGGGCCTGAGGAATAAAGCGATTTATGGTTCCTCCAGGAAAACACCTCTCCAAGGGTAAGTACAGCAAGGCAAGTCCTTTATACTAAGACTTTATTGAAGGAATGTGATTATACAATAGCATATTCCCAAATGGCTTCAACTTATGGAGTCAAACAAGGAATATACTGTATATAAACCCATCCATCTAGAAAGCTCTGTAGTCCAACTAGGGACCATTGAGGCCAGTGGTGACCATTGTATTTCTTCCCATCTTGTACGACTGGTAGGAGCTCCGGTCAATATTCACACACATTCCTACACTATGGGGCGATTTTAGAATGCCAGTTAGTCTAATCTGCATGTCTTTGGACTGTGGGAGGAAACCGAAGAACCTGGAGGAAACCCACCAAGCACAAGGAGAACATGCAAACTCCATGCACATAGACCCGACCTGGAGGTGCAAGGCGATAATGCTAACCACTAAGCCACAGTGCCACCACATACACAACTTAAACTTGGGAATGAGATATGAAGGCCAGATGCAAATACAAAACAAAGAATAAAAAAGATCCAAGACTTGGATGATTAACTTCTTCCATGAAAGATGTAGGAGTTAGTCGCTCACATCTTTAACCAGAGCACAATAAACACCGAGGCCTGCGTGTCCATGTGCCTCCAGGCTAAACAGCCTCTCAGAGGAGACATTACAAAGCCGAGAAAACAAATCTGGCAGATCAGATGAGGCATCATGCACGGATAGGCGCTACCACTGATGCTAAATAAGTCCTAATCGAAAGAGGCTTCTCCATCGCATCGTAAAAAACGCGCCGCTCCCCCGACGAGGTCACCCAGGGCCACGTTCGGAACCCACACCAATAAAGGACGACTCGGATTCCGAAGATTCCGGCGAATTTGCTGCTTTGAACCGTGTCTAAAAAAAGGAGGAAAAATGCATGGATAATCTCAACCCTAAAGGCGGGTAATAACCTTAACCGGCACCCCATGAGCTCCAAATCAGGAGTGAATTGGAGCTTGGAGTAGCCCTTGAAGCGAGGGGTTTGAAGATGAGGTCTCTTTGTGCCAGCAGGGAGTGAGGATGAAGAGGGGTCATTGATGGACAAGAGTCAGAGCCGCGGGTCAAACGAGTGTGACTGAGGCACAGTGAATAGTAGTGTGTAAGAAAGGGGATGCAGGGATGATGAGTGTGTGTGTGCGTAAAGGGGCACTGTTTTATGCACAGTGTCACAGCGCCTGAGGCTCAGACATGATTGGCTGAGGCCGGTATTCAGGCCAGCTCATTATGGGTCAGTGTGGAGTCTGACGGGAAGAAGATGGTGATGTGATGATCGGGAATACGATGTATATGCACAGACTCTAGTCACTATTGCCCCTAGAAGTGCAAATACACACGTAAACACAGCTTTCTCTGTAATCACACACTCCAGCAGCACAGAGCACCTGATCAGCCTTGCCCTCTTCCTTAACAGCCCAATACCGGAGGCTGCTTCCCGGACCGCCACAAAAATAAAAAAGAAAAGCAAGCCAGGCGGCAGCTGAGTGTCCCGCCGGAGCCCTGGCACCCCTTCACTCTCTGCACACGGCACAATAATTGAAAAACAGTGAGAGGCCAACGCTTCTGGTGCAGGGGAAAGAAAACAAGGTAGTAAGGGAGTAAAGAATGAGAGAACAAGAACAAGTCAGAGGGAAAAAAATCGGGATAAAGGACAAAGGCTAGACAGAACCAAAGTTGCAGAGACAGAGATAAATCGGGAGCTTTCGGTGTCCACGCTCATCGTCATGCTGAGCGTGAAGTGAAAGAAGAGGAGGAAGCAAAAGGGAAAGAATGAGATCTGGTCAGATAGTGCTTTATAAATACGTGATCCTGTATATTATTCATATTCCCACTGCTACTAGTCGTAGTAAAAGTATACTGAATGGTATCGTTGCTTATCGGCACTGTGGTACCTTCAAGACTTCATCCTTTTTTTTTACTGTTTATTTAAGTGTGAAAGCAAAAAAAAAAAAAAAAAAAAGGAGAACCTTTAACTATCCAACAGTGCACTTTGTTATGTTCAATTATTTACTGCATTGTTTTAGCGCCATACAGTACGGAAGAACCGTGTGTACCAGTGTCACAGGATGGTACCTTTTTTAAAGGCTGTGTGAAATCATTTCCCTTCTGTGTACGATATTAACATTCATTTATTTTAAAGAGTAAGGAATAAATAAGCTTCCGTTTTTACATTCAACGACAGGGTGGTGTGGTGAAGCAAAGTTTAGAGTTATCACACACAGATTATTTTCCCATCACAGCATGAGACATAAGGAAGAGGACTACTGTAGGGCCACCATAACAAATGGGTACTGACTTTTTTTCCCTCAGAATTCCGAGATTAAAGATTAATTCTGAGAAAGAAGTGAGAATTTTGAGACTAAGTCCAGAATTTAAAGACTAATATCAGAATCTTAAGTCAGAATTCTGAGAAAGAACTGAGAATTCTAAAACTACAGTCAGAATTCCAAGAATTCTGGGAGAGAAAAGTAAGAATTCCAAGATTGATGTCATCATTTTGAGGAAAAAAGTCGGAATTAATAAAATTAACTCAGAGAAACAACGTCAGAATTCTGAGGAAAATTCACAATTCTGAGACTTAAGTCAGAATTCTGAGTCTAAAATTAGGATTCAAAGGAAGAAAGTCAGAAATCTGAGATATTAAGATAAAATTTTATGATTTTAGGATTAAAATCAGGACTCTGAGGGAAAACAAATGTCAGAAATCTAAGTTAAATTCAGAATTCTGAGAATTCTGGGAGAGAAAAGTAAGAATTCCAAGATTGAAGTCATCATTCTGTGGAGAAAAGTCAGAATTCTAAAATTAACTCAGAGAAACAACGTCAGAATTCAGGGAGAAAAAAGTCAGACTTCTGAGGAAGAATTTATAATTCTGAGATTTAAGTCAAAATTCTGAGACTAAAATAAGGATTCCGAGGGAAAAAAGTCAATTAGTCTCAATTATCAATTTTTATGGTGGCCCTACTCTCTTCCTTATATACGACAGTGCAAGTGGATTTTTTCCTTTTGACTAATTCAATTCAATTCAATTCAATTCAATTCAATTTTATTTGTATATCGCTTTTAACAATTGTCATTGTCGCAAAGCAGCTTTACACAATCAAAAGAATT
>JAQMYJ010000004.1:4513507-4514664 GCA_030014305.1 Clarias laeviceps | reverse complement strand
GATAGATAGATAGATAGGCAGACAGACAGACAGATATAGATATACAGACAGACAGATAGATAGATAGATAGGCAGACAGACAGACAGACAGAGACAAATAGACAAACAGATAGATAGATAGATAGATAGATAGGCAGACAGACAGACAGATATAGATATACAGACAGACAGATAGATAGATAGATAGGCAGACTGATAGACAGACAGAGATAAATATACAGACAGACAGACAGATAGATAGACAGATAGATTTAGACATTAGCAATAGATATTTTGTGGTATAAAGCATTGGAAATTAAAAAATTTAATAAATAAATGAAATGAAGTTAAGGCAAACAGAAACAAATAATGTTACAATAAATAAAATTATTATATTATTTCAAGCCCTGAATTATAAAAGAATGACTACGATTTCCATTTTTCGTGCGTAGCATTTCTCCCGATCCACACGTCCACAAATCCCTGATTAACCAGATTAATTCCGTTACATGAAGTTAATCTGATGGCACAATATTCACTCTGGGTGTGAACGCGCTGAAAATCCAATATATATCTTTATGATGTAAGTTACCTCATCACATGATATTTTTTGATAATTTATTGAAGTACATATCAGCCGCTCGGCACTCAGACCTCCGTCACTGATCAGGAAGTAACTTCAATTTAATCTAATGAACTTTAGAAACTATAACGAGTTCAGAAATAACTCTAATGCTCATATTCATAAGCTGCTCATGAGCTCACCACGTCTTGCTTACAATATTAGTTCATTATTTCAGGACTATATAGAAGGAAATGATGTTTAATCGCGCTATCCGGCGTCTCCCAGATGGTAATGAGGTTCCCTCTAGAGCAGCTAGACAGACAGACAGACAGACAGAGGGAGTTTTACTCCTCAGCGCCCTCACCTCTGGCTATCTCATCATAAATACATTTTATAATTATATGTATTTCTGCTTTGTGAAAACGTCCACTGTTAAAAGCGCTGAATAGATAATGAATGAATTTAATTTAATTACGTTGAACTAGCAGAGCAACTCTGACATTATTAGCTTACTGTTTATGTCATTCATTTTCTACAACGATTATCCTGAACACACACACACACACACACACACACACTACAGGCAATTTGGGAACAGCAATTATCCTAATCT
>JAQMYJ010000004.1:4458507-4508507 GCA_030014305.1 Clarias laeviceps | reverse complement strand
AGAACAAATTCTGAGAATGCTCCAACAGAGGGTTCCCCCTGGAGTGGCAGGATATTACTGAGGAGGTGGAGGTTAAAGGTCTTGCTTATTGACCCAACCTGTACATGATCAAAGCAACAAAATGGCATTTTTAGTACCTCCACAGAACCATTCAATATATAAACTGACAGGATACAACTGAGCAGGTGAGGGTTAAAGGTCTTGCTTAATGACCCAAATGTTGTATATAGCAATGCTGGGGTTTGAACTCACAACTGACCCATCAGTAAGTCAAAACCTTAACCCCTGAGCAACAACTTGCCCACCATTGCCATCAGATTCACACAGTGGATAACCAACATAAGGTTTAGGTTTAGTTTATTTATAAAGCACATTTACAGTATAACAGCCGCAAGACTGACCAAAGTGCTGTACATCCACATCATAACATCAAAAAAGGCTAAAAGTACACGATACACACAAAAACTTAATAGGCACAGTAGAGCCTAGTAGGCCAGAGAAAACAGATGGGTTTTTAAAAGGGATTTAAAAATAGTCAAACTAGGAGCCATTCGGACATCAGATGGCAAGTCATTCCAGAGACGAGGCCCAATAACCGAAAAAGCACGGTCACCTCTACGCTTAAGTCTGGAGTATGGGATTAAGAGGAGGTTCATAAACATAAACTTCCTTTAGATGTTCTACTTCTGAGAACACCTCACTGAGAAGGAAACTACTACAGTGAAACTTGTTGGGAGTTGGGATCCAGAGGGACAACCTACCCAGGGACAGTGTCCACCATCGCAAACTTCCCAGCTGTGCTTCACAGATCCCTGGGGTTCCAACAGAAAGAAACTGAATTTTCAGTAGGAAAAGCCAAAGGATACTTAATGGCTCGAGATTTTGCTCTGTCTTTTTAAAGAGTAGTGGATCATGATTTCCATCACTGTATTAAGAACCATATTCCTACTGTAGTTAATCTGAGTTTATTCCCCTTGGTGTCAAGAATGGGTTTAGGAAGGTCAAACCAAAGAGCACTTCAGGATGATGGACTTAGCTATTTGAACCTGATGGTGAAAGGGAGCTCCTCCACTGTGTCACGCACCTCTTACATGTGTATGTCCAAAGCAAAGTTTCTTAAAAGGAAGGAAATTTAGCAGAAAGGCAGCATTGTTGTAAAGTCACACTGGCACTCGTCAATGTACCCCCTTGATTTCCTGTTGACTCAGACGCTTGGCAGCACTATTCCTAATACACCCCTTTACCATTGTATATATTTTTTTGCTCTCTCTCTTTTTCGCTCTTTGTATATTTTTCTCAACTGTCAAACTCAAAAGTCTGTCTCCGCACTCTAGTCCTGAACCTGAGGACTGTCACCCCCTGGCAGGTGCTCTTGCATATTCATGACACGATTGGTTCCGATTCTACTAAGAGGAAACTGGCCATTACTCAGAGGTAAACAAACACAATAGTAGGTAATATAGTGGCTAGCAGTGTACACATATTTTACTCACAGATTAAGAGCGCCTCAGGCTGCAGGAAAGTACCGATTAGTTATGGGCAATTACACACCAACAGATCTGGGAAGCTTTGAAGGACAGTGGACAGAGACATGTGTTGTTCTTATAAAGACTGGAGACCAGTCAACTTGTACTGGAGTCTGGAAATCTTTTATAGTACATCTTTGATGTGTAATAATTTTTATGGACAAGCTGGAAAAATTACATCATAGCTTTACTGTTTAACAGCTCAATGACCTTTAGTAACTTAATGATCTAGTAACTGCTTTTTTGCATTCATTTATTCATGTTTACCATATTTATAAATAATTAAATCAAGTTGTGTTTACAATTTCAAAACAAATTATGATATGAAATTTTTAACAACTCAGTATTATTGTGATATTATGTGAGTGTGTGATATTATGTGATACAGCCAAAGCTAGAGAAATAATGTTAGCAATTAATGCTAAATTGTTTCATTGTGTATTAATGATCATAAAAAGTATTTTTTTACTAACTTTTTATCAAATCTGAGGAAAATGTTGACATTCTTAACAATTCTATCTTGTTTCCACCACCGTTCTGTGTGGTGGAAACAACATAACCGCTACATAATAGCTAGCTAAATCATTAGCTAATGTATGCTTTCCAAGTTGATATTTTTCTCCCCAATTACATTCCACTTGAGAATAAATAAAATGAAGACACTAAAATGTATAATAAGTCCTTTAGGTGATAAAGTAGCCTGTCCTTTTTGAGAACATCAGCCTTACAGTATTAGCATGCTAATCTATTGCGTAACGAGCCAAACTAGCCTTTTTTCACTGTGTAAAGTATTTATTGTGCACACACTAATGAACACACACTCACTCATTGTCTCCTGGAGCCTATCCCAGGAGACTTATGGCAAAAGGTGGGGTACACCATGAACAGGGTGCCAATCCATTGCAGGGCACACATTATTAGCCTAATCTGCATGTCTTTGTACCTGGGGAGGAAACCGGAGTACTCGGAGGAAACCCACCAAGCACGGGGAGAACATCCAAACTCCATGTACACAGACCTGAGGCAGGAATCGAACCCGGACCCTAAATGTACGAAGCCCTTAGAATTGACATTAATTTCTTATTTGTAATCTTTTTCTCTGACATGAAGATAAACATTAGGCATGAGAGAATAAACTCTGCCCAACATCATCATCACAAAAAGCCTATCTAATATCAGAAGCAACTGCAAAACTTAATGGATATGCTGCCAACAGTAAACAACAAGGCCCAAGAAAAACACCCACCCACACACAAATTAACTTTTTCAGACCTCAGAATATGTTATTTTTTTCCTCATGTAGTACATACTGTAGCATTACTATGGAAACTGTGTTTAACAATGATTATGCATGCTTGGATATCCTTGTCCTTCCTAAAGGCTTGGCTTTTTATTTATTTATTTGTTTCTTTATTTTATTCTCCCGGTGATCCGGCTTAAAACAGCGGTATATTTTCACATCTTTGCCGAATTGGAAACGACTCAGGAGATGTACTTCTCATAGCATTTTAAAGACAGGCGTTTGAGAAGGACACCTTGCTCCCATAAGCGCTCCTTTATCTCACTGGAGTGTTGACATTCACCGACTGTGTCAGCTCCTGCTGAATATTCACCCAATACGTACTGAATATTCATCTCAAGGAAAGGAAGGCGAGAGAGAGCGAGAAAGAGAGGGAGAAAGAGAGATCAATAAATGATTTATGTCCTTTTTTTATAAATGGCCTGACAGATTAATCAGTAATTCCCTCCCGAGAATAGCAATGATACGATAGCGCTAGGCTATAATGTACCCGAGGAGGGCAGGAGTCGTTGACGATGAATGATAATGTGCAAGGAATAAAAAAAAAAGATGAAGGTGACCTTATGTGATTTAAGAGCAAGTGTCAACGCTTGCACAGGAATTCCCTGTCGAACACTAGGAATCTTCTTGAACGTCCAGGAAGTGAGGTGACTTAACAGACCATAAAAATGCCAAAGACACTGAGGTCACGGATGTAGCAAAAGCAGTTTGTGCTCCGTAGATTTTTAGCGAATATCAGGAATTCCTTTCCACGTTACTGCATGCTCTTAGCTCTTAGCTTTCCATGTGCAGGTTCGTGTTTTGCTCGGGTATACAGCCCTGACCTTCCTTCTTAATTGTGTTCACCAGTTTTGCGCTTTGCTGCATTTGCGCTTTTCTAAGTCTGCCATTGTCCGCGTCAAAGGAAGTCATTCCTAAAGAAGGAGTGTGTACAGTACCTTTCCTAGATACAGTACAGTCGGCATATTATTAAAACTGCTACACGATACTCAAGTAAAAGTACAAATTCTTGCCTAAAATGTCCTCCACTACAAGCTGAAAAACTAAATACATGGTCTAAAATGTACTTTAAGGTAAGTGTTGGGCACAAATCCTGAATAAAAAAGTAAAGCTTTCCTAAGGCAAATATTACTCAAGTATATGTAGAAGTCCTCTATTTACTTGTGTACTTGAGTAAAGGTACATAAGTACTTACTTTTAAATATATCAAAAGTACAGGTATTAGCTCACAGTAACCATTTTTTATAGTAAAAAAAAAATCTCTCTCTCTCTCTATCTCTCTGATTCCTGAGTGTGAATGCACTCTTTTTGTCGATGTCTGCAACAATGAAAGGCAAGTCATGCAATTATGCAAAATAATCAGCAAATCCTATTTAATACTACACACCAATGTAGTTAGTTAGAGCAGGAATGCAGAAATGCAGTTAAGTAGGAGAACAAATATTTGCCGCATGTTTGTAATAAAACTACTCACGTAAAGTACGGAGACTTGAAATATGTACTTAAGTACAGTAACAATGTACTCAGTTACTGTACCTCCCACCTATGAGTACACAAAGAAACTGATATTTGATATCTATTTGATTGAGTTACTGATAAAAGTATTTTAAAGTATTTTAAACACAATTCAAACAACATGAAAGTGCAAGTCTAGTAGAGATTGACAGCGATAAGATTTGACATTAATTAAATTAATAGCAGACAGCATTGTTAGGATCTTTCATTACTTTGGTAGCCTTGCTACCTACAGTAGATGCTACCATTGCTACCCTGTGTAATGCAACTAATCTACGCAATAAAACATGGCCATACTGCAAGTAGAATACAATAAGGTTAAAGGACACACCCAGACATTATAAGTATACTGTTATACGTACGAGTTCACAACTTTTTGCTCAGTATGTTAGCTAGTTAGCTAAATCACTTCTAATCTTGACAAGTGCGCTTCGGAAGAATCCTTACTGAAGTCAGATTCTGTAGTTGTTCCTTATTTTGCTTATGTTCCTGCTTTCTCACTCTGCTCAAACCTACCAGGTGCCAAAAGCAAGAATACTCTAGGGCTAATGTGTCACCATGGAGACCTCACCTCTTTGCCAAAATGATTAAGCCCCTCGCTAATTTACTATACATCAGAAAGCAAGAATGACACGATGAGGCTCTGGTGGCACCGCAGGCTGAAAGTCAGGCAGGTTACTCTGAAACCCTATATCAGAATTCCAATGATTACAAATTGTGTTATCAAATTCAATCAGAAATCAACCCAAAGGCCCAACTGAATACAAAACACATGCTGCCTCGGAAAAAGTAGCCGAAGTAAACCTAATTTCCTGCTTTATTTATTTAGCATTGATGTAAGGAGTCTCCAGTGTCAGCACTTTGTAACTTCTCGGTTTGTCTGTATCATGAAAAGGTGTGTGTGTGTGTGTGTGTGTGTGTGTTTTTGGGAGGCTTACTAACTTCATCAAAAAGCAATGACTTCCATCAGCAGGATGTAATAAAGCATAAAATGTCCAGAGCGAGTGTTAGCGCACCACGAGCAGACTGTGAGTCAGCAGAAGGAGCATCGGCTGCATTTTAATGGAGCAGATGGTAGATATATCATGAACGGTGCTGCCTGCTGGTTCCTTAGCTGGGACAGCGGACGATAGCGCAGCAGAGCCGGTGAGGTCGAGCGCAAAAAAGTGAGCAAAGTTGAGTGTTTCAGTTTGGACAAGTTGGTTCTGACATTTAAATGGAAATGTTTTGGGACCAATTAGCATGACGGGATTTGCATAAGCTAACTGCATCAATGGTGCTCGATCGTTTGGAAATGAGATTTAAAAAAAAAAAAAAATCTTTTAGAAGATAATCACATGTGTATCTTGGCTTCCTCTTGTGCTCCGCTACACCTGCTTGTCTGTCTAAGCCCCTGGACTTGCAGCTTCATGCAGGTAGTTTAGCAGCTCGGTGCACTGCGGCATGCTGGGATAGCAGGCAGTATATACATTTATATATATATATATATATATATATATTTATTTTTTTTTTCTTTTTTCTGGCGAGTGCATCTCATTTGCCTGAATTTGCATTTGTTCCGCATCAAGCGGAGCATAGAGAGGTGCTGGGTGGAAATGGGCAGGAAGTGAGCTGGCTGTGCGGAGGGCGCTCCGAGGGTGGCGATTTGTATGTGTGTTGTGTGTGAGTGTTGAATGAGTGAGTGAGTGTGAGAGAGAGAGAGAGAGAGAGAGAGAGAGAGAAAGAAAGTGCTCAGGGGAAGACTCCTGGTATGTTTATTAAACCAAGGAAAGGGGTCTGTGTGTATGCATGTGTGCATTGTTCAGGTCGAAGGCAGGTGCCCTGGAAGCCTGAGGTGATGAAACAGAGGGAGCAGTGGAAAAAAGAGAGAGAAAGAAAAAAAGAGAGATAGCGACTAGAGAGAAAAAGTTTATTATTTTTCTTCAAATGCACGTCTAAATGCTTACGCCCAGTCGAATCCCCCTTTGACACATCACAACTCATCCTGTCTCCTGACACAGCCTGACAGATTAAGTGCTTTTCATCTTTTCACTTCGGCTTTCCACACAGAGGGGGGGAAAAGTGGAGGAAAAATAACTTTTTTTTTTCTTTTTTGGTAAGCACAGACGTTACCAATATTCCCCTAAGTGTTTAAAAAAGCGCTGTCGCCTGTGATTCAGAAAAGAAAAACGCAAAAAGGTCAGATGGGCTTTCTTCCATCTTTAGATATCCATAACAGGAAGAAAGTATTGGTGTCAGAATAATTCAGCGCAACACAAATCGCCGGCTGAGCCCCTGTTCCTCTCTACTGAGCCGCGGACACTCGATGCTACCTGTCTCTTCGCTGCGCAAATTGAAAGAAAACCAAGTCAAGTAGAACAGAAGAAGAATTCATGACCACATAAAAATATATATAAAAATAGATCAGCGGGGTAAAGCTGTGGGTAAATCAAGCTTATCCGCAGATGCTGGAGTTTTTGATGACAAAGATTAACCCGTTCCACATTCACAATCAAATGTAATCTAAAAGGAAATAAATGTAGTCCGCGCAGTTTGCTAAGCATATCGGAACAAACAGCATTATGCAGATCAAAACAAGTCCAAGAAACATCTGGGAATCAGAATATCAAGCAGCTCAAGAATAACTTAACATGATGCTACTGCCACCATGCTTCACTCTGATGCTATACAGTATGTTTATTTAACACAGTAACAGATTTTAGTTTACATTGCTGTGAAAATTTGCCCCTCCATGATTTTTTTTTTTTGCATATTTGTCACACTTGAGTCAGATTGTCAAACAAATTTTAATATTGCTAAAAGATTACGTGAGTAAATATAAAATTTAAGATTTTTTCCTGATCTTCTCCCTAATTTAGTCGTGTTTAATTCCCACCCGTCATTAGGGCACTCCCCCATCAAGGCAACTACTACCAGTCAAGGAGGGCTGAAGTCCATCACGTGTTTCCCTTAAACCACGTGATGCCAGCCGACTACATCTTTTCCAACTGCTCACTCACGCACCATTGGGGGCAGGGTAACAGACTCGCAGGACAGCGATATCTGCTCCTCCCACTTGCGAGAGTTCACAGACGCCCGTGATTGGCTTAGAACCACAACTGATGTGAGAGCGCAGAAGGCCTCTCATCCCACCCCTCTGTAAGTGCTCGGCCAATCAGCTCTCTCCAGGCCCCCGGCTGCGGGAACCTACAGCATCACCCGGGAGTCGAAATTGGATACCTTCTGTGCCCATCGGGGGCTATAAAAGTTTTTTTTTATTATTATTTAACGTATTAATGGAAAAAAGCTGTCCAAACCTGCCTGGTCCTATGTGAAAAAGTATTCCCTTATTGATGAATGATGAATAAACTGTGATTAACCACATTTTTGGAAAAGCTGAGTTAAGTTTCACTTCTCACACTCAGGCCTGATTACTGCCAGAGCAGTCATCAATAGAACCTGTCTAACAAAGTGAAGATCTCAAAAAGTAACACATCATGCCACCATCTAATGAAATTCAAGAACAGATGAGAAACAAAGCATTTGACAAGTAATGGAGTGCAAAGGGTTTCAGAGACATTTCTAAGGTGAGAGCTTTTATCCATAAGAGTGATCCAAAATTCCTCCACAGCGATGTGAAAGATTCACTGGCAGGTAGGTTTGGACAGCTTTCTTCCTGTAATAAATGTGTGGCAAGTATGCTTCGTAAATATTTATTCGTAAATTATTTCAACTTCATGGGCATAAAAATGATTATCATGACTTATAATCCTTATGAGGTCCACTTCAGGTTGTAACGCTTGTGTGCTGTAAAATGTAGAATATCCATAAAACGATCAAAAGTCACGGAGGACCAGATAGCATAATCTCAAAACCAGCATTTTTGTGCAAAATGTTCCCCATTTAAACCATTAAAATAATCTCTGTCAGTGATTATACTGTTAGATATGATTTATTTAATGCCCAGGAAGCTACAAAACAGCACCTTGACCCTCATACAGAATGCATAGAACCATTAATATGCATGACATGCAAATAGGGCACACCCCCGCACCCTTCTGTCACCGCTTCACTACCATGGTTACGCTAGGCTATTAGCTATGACAGAGCACACTATTTATTATTTTAAAGATAACTTTGGAGATATCGAACCCTCTATTTTAAAACTGCAAACACTTACTTTGATGTGTGCTCACTAGAATTAACAAATCATTATCTATAAATAAGGAAGGATTTAGTTATTCTGGAGTCTTTCACACGTCTGTCTCAGGTACTGACTTCAATACGCTTGACCCCAAAGTTCGAGCTCTCGAGCATCATACAGCATCCTAAGGCAGGGCTTGAATGAAATATGAAAGCTAAACGTATCCCGAATATGGAGGTGGGCTGCTGTTTAGAACGTGACATCACCACAGCACGTGCTTTTCTTATCCTCTGAACTACACTGGCCTAGCTGATAGCGTAGGAAGGTACGCATCAGTAATGTTAGGCATAGTGTGAAGGTTGACTGCTGTGTTGGAGAGTGTAAATACGCAAATGTACGCGTGCACGTACAACAATACATGCGATACAACAATACATGCACATATTGAATAAAATAAATAAATAAATGAAATCTGCATGACCGTTGATTATGTGTTTGTGGCTGTTTTGCACACTGGATGTATCGTGACCTCTACTTACTTAATGTGAACGCCGGTCAGCAGGGCACAGGTTGAGGGAGAAGCAATCGTACCCGGACATGTCACAAGTCAATCATGCCTAGTGTGAAAGCAGCCACTTTACTGTACTGTATATCTGACCTTTATATAGCTAGATGGCTAGTTAACTGCTAGCAAACTAGCTTACATTTCTTGCAAGTAGACATTTCATTCTCAGTATAATATTCTCAGACGGATCTCATCAAAGCTACAGTACAACGTGCTAGCTGAAGCATGCATGTTGTGAAGCCTCCAATTATCATGTCAAGTTGAAAACCCTCTAAATTTACAGTATTTACAAACGTGAATAAGCTGTGCTCACAAATTTAGCCCTTATACAACTAGAATTAGTGATTTATAAAAATTGAGCAGCTTTATGTTAAGTGCGCTTACAATTTCCCGTTAACCTCAAATTTGACTCCAGGATGAAAAGACGGTTTCTCGTAGCTAAACGTTTCGCTCAGAACAGCAAGGCAACAGTGAGGCACAAAGCTCTGGGGTAAGAAAAAAAAAAAGGAAAAGGCATTAAGAATCACAGAATTTAACACAATTCAACTAATTATGTTCATTAGCAGACTGAGCACATTATTTGGCCTTATTGCGAGTACAGCAGGGACATTAGCATAATTTTCAAACAGTGGGAAAATGCTGGTGAGATATTCCTGCGGGCCGTGTTCTTATGCTTTCTCATTACAGGAGCATATAGAGCAATATTTTGTCCTCTTGACATGGTCGCTTTTATGAGTGGGGTGCTGTTTGTTTCCTACTGATATTACAATTACACCTTAAAATAACAGATTTTAAACACAGATACAGTATAATATTTACTCCATAACAACTTATTTGCATAATTTTACACAAAAAATTGACAGGGCTATGATCACTTTAACCCATCCCAGAGCACTAAAGTACACTTCTAAAGTTAATCACTAAAATACTTTATGGGGGGAAAATGCATTATTTTTGAATAAATGTATAAATCCATCAAACAGCATTACATTCTATATATAAAAAAAAGAAAATGCACATTTTGTTCATTCACTTATCCGTTGTTATGTGAACACACTCACCCCTATGGCATAGAATTTGGAATAGTCCACAAGTCACATTTTCAACTGGAAGTTGCATTTTCTGAACTTTCTGAACAAAACGTTCTTATAACGTTTTGATTTGTTTTGATGATATTGCAATATTTACTGACAGGGTCACGTTAAAGGGTACAAATTCAGATTTAGGCAACTAAATAATGCACTTAAAACACTTCCATGAAACATGATGCTATGATGATATGGATGCTAGCCACAATTTAGTGCTACAGTAAAAGCTCAGCACTGTTACTTGTTAAAAAGCAAAATTGCAGCCATAATTACAAAAGAAACTTGAGTTATTATTGCCTGGGTTACTACATCTTTAATGGTTAATTACGTAATAAAATTTAAAGAGTTACGAGGGCTAAAGTGCAGTGCATTTCATAATGCATTAGATGCATGAGGCACTTTCATTATTTCACACATTTTATGACACTCACAGATGATCACTGTGGTAAATATGTGCTATTATGATTAGATCAAAGCTGTAAAACAGACTTTAACAAGATTTAGGGTTTTTTTTTTATGTGTGCGCACAAGATACTGTAGAAGGAAGATTGTATCCCAGGTCCGAGTGCTCCTAATTATGTTTATATAATTGACGAGAGATCTTTTTGGGGTCACTTCTCCACTTGTAGCGCTCAGAAACACAATAGCATTCAAGCCAGAGTTCTCTAAGAGCACAGACAAAGAGTCTGGCTGAACAATAAAGTGGACGCTGGGGAATGTGGCTGAGTATCAGCGCCAGCCCACAAAACAGATCTGTCACCTCCCTGAAGACCAGGCTCGAGGAGGACAGGGAGATGAGGCAGGATTGGATGACAGGGCAATATCAACAAAGATCAGATTCACATCTCTAACTTTCACTCTCTTTCTTTCTCACAGACACACACACACACACACACCGTAACACACACATGCACACACACGCACACACACACGGTGGCCTCTGAATCAATATCCAAAGTGTTAGTTTGTTACGAGACTGCAGTTTTGTCCTGTCATGTCTCTGAGACAGATGGTCGAAACGTTTTAATGATTTGGGGATTAAATTATATGGCACTTTTCAAAAAGTGGTGACAGTCAGAAGTCAAGAAAACTTTTTTTTGTTTAGTTAAACATGTACTTTACATTTAAATAATCCAAAACAACTAATTACTAAAATAAAAACATCAACAATGAAATATACTAAATATAATAATAATAATAATAATAATAATAATAATAATAATCCATTTTGCCCAAGGTCTTCTCCAACAGTTAATTTCTTATTTTTATTATTACCATCAACTTTATTGTTTTTGTTTGTTTGTTAATTTTTGTCAGTTTTCCCCGAGACAATATTTTCATTACTTAATCATCCTTAATTGTTAATAAATCATTATTAAAATCCTGTTTTTCACAACTTACCACTTCAAAACTCTCGAATTAAACAATAACTAATTTTTAATAACTACTTTTAATGAAAAGACACAAAGCTGCCATTATTGAAATTAATTTAGGCATGTACATATAATTAATCACAATAATAAAGCTAATTTGTGCTCATTTATTCTTTTTTTTTTAGTGGTTTATTATTAAAAATGGAATTGCAAGTTTAAAATAAAATATGCACGTTTTAACACGTACGAAATGTCCTATTTAAAGTTACAATAAAATCAAATTAAATAGCGTTTTGCATGATGTTACATCGCAACTTCGCTGGAATAGAACACGTTTCCTGATTCATGTTGTAGGAAATTTTTATAGTACAGAGTGCATTATCTGCATTTATACAAAATAAACACCCTTTGGAATAAATAATGAACATTTTGGATCTTGCATTGGTTACTTCATAATAATAATAATAATAAATATATATACTGAAGACAAATCTTCTTATATCTTCTTAGTCATGTTAACTTTACATGCTTCCCACTTGTGTTTGTTAGTTTTCATTTTTATTCTAAGCACTTCATGAGCTTCTGCCTAATGATAATACATACAGTACAATGAGTTACTAACATGACGATGACAGACAGGAGTGAAGCGCTAGATTAGGTGAGCGGTAACAATATGGCGCTCGGTCGAGGGTTTGCGCCCAGACCAGAACGAGAAGGATCAAACAAGAAAGAGAGGAAGAGAGTCAGACACCAGAGACTGGTTCATTAGTCTCACAGTGGCTATCCCATCTGGACTTGGTCACTGGGGTCAGCAACTGAATGTGGCAGAGGGAGACATGAAATGAGAGGCAAACAGACGGCAAGGTGAAGAAACCATGCAGGAAGCAAGACAGTGTGAAGAGAGACACAGATGAGTAACCACCCACTGAGACCCCTGACGAAAATTAAACATGGTTTTGTTTTGTTTGTTTTTTTGGCACAAAAGACTGCCAAGAATTGAAAATCTGTAGTGTGCCTGCAAATGATCTATTTTATATTCTTTAAATAAAACTGAATAAACTTTCTGAAATAAATGATGAGAACTAATTGGTATGTGATCTACTACAAAGTACTAGATACTGTACAGTCATGTGTAAAAGTTCTGTTTTGATGTGAAAACATAATAATCATATAGAGGGAAGTACAACCTCAGATGAAACGGTAAAAAAAGTTATATTTTGTTGTTCATCAGAGGTTTTATTTGCCTATGCAATACAATAAAATAAAATGAAATAGCGTTTTGCATGATGTTACATCGCAACTTCGCCGGAATAGAACAAGTTTCCTGATTCATGTTGTAGGAAATTTTATATACAGTACTTTAATACAAATTTTAATACTAAGATCCGCTACAATCAGCCGTTGATTAACTGATCATCAGCAGGTGTGCAGACCTCTATAAAAGCAGAAGTTTTGGCAGTTTGCTGGTCTGGACATTCATGTGTTAACACAATGCCGAGGGAACGACGCAAAGAAGCAATTGTTGCTGCACATCAATCTGCAAAGAGTTATAAAACCACTTCCAAACAATTTGGAGTTCAATGCTCTACAGTAAGAAAGATTATTCACAAGTGGAAAGCATTTAAGACAGTTGCCAATCGTCCCAGAAGTGGACGTCCCAGCACAATCATCCAAAGACCATGAAATGCTCAGAGAAATTTAAAAAATGCAGCGTTGTATATTATTTTTAGAAAAGGGCAGTGCATGCTGTTAAGTTTGCTAACTATACCTATATGCTAACTATAACTTTCTTTTTTCATTTCAAATACTGATCCAGTTATTTTTATCTTTAAACCATATGGTAATATAATGTGTGATGTGTCATAACACATCAGTTAACACTCAGTAAATGAATAGTAACTATAGTAACCTGTAGTAAACTACAGAAAACTATAAAAAGACAAAATGTACCGAAAATATGATTTGTCAGATCATTAACGCTGAACTGAAACTGCTGCTAGGAAGCTGAGAAATATGTGAACTGAGCTTAAATTAGCTAACAGCTTAGCCATTATATCCTTTAAATCAACAGTGTAAAAGTGTAATGTCAGTCGGAACAAGCCAAATACGTCAAGAACGTTAACATTTACCTCAGAAATCTTGCTAAACCGCTTTGAAAAGACTGCTCTGGAATAAAATCACACTTGTTTATGCTTAGCATCGCCTGCTAATCAATAACACAAGAGTGAGTTGTTTATATGGCATTTGGTGGCGATTTATTTGAATAGTGCCTACATGGGATTTCTTAGCTTGGTATAAATCTTTTAGAAAGCAACAATTTATAAAACTCTAAAGGAGACTAGAGGTTTTTGCTGTCAGTCGTCTACTGCTAGTCATCCAAAGGGCAAGCTGACAAATGATTGACCCATACTTCAATGAATGTGCTGTTAGCTAAAACAAAATAGACGGATTTTAAGATAAGGTTACAAAGCGTCCATTCACAATGATAATTCAGGTTTTTCTAGTATGTTGAAATCAATAACGACCAATGTGTGAAGACAGTGAACACAAGACTGTAACATTTGTGATCTCCAAAGTACCTCGTTCACCCATAAGAAATTTTACTATGGTATTTACAGAACTAAAATTTACTATGCATTATACAGAGTCAGCCCAAAAAAATTTATACACACTTCAGGAAAAGAAAAATGATGTATATAATATTATATTAATATAATATTAATAATATTATCATATTATTATCATAATATAACCATACATTTAAAATATTTATACAAGTTTTTCTTTTCCTGAAGTGTGTATACATTATTTTGGCTGACTCTGTATATAATATACAGCAGTGTTACCATGGTACTTCAGAAGGCATTGGTAGTTCAGTGGTAGCTTTTATGCGGAAGGTTCAATTCCCACCCAATGCACAAATTAAAATCCAAATAGGGAACACGCCACTGTGAGATGCCCTGGACGCATTGCCGGTCCCAAGCCCAGCCAAAATGGGAGGGTTGCATCAGGAAGGTCATCTGACATAAAAAGAATAGTGCCAAGTTGTGTGTGTGGATCAGATGTCCCACTATGGCGACCCCTCAAAGGGAGGAGCCAAAAGACCAACAACATTACCTTGGTACTTCAGATATTACCAAGGTAGGAACAATAGAATACCAGGGTAGGAACTGCGGCATCTTCAGAGGGCACCATGCTCGTACTTTGGTGAATACCATGGAGCTTACATGGCTAACAAAGTTCAACATGTATTTAATTTGGTATGTTTCAGCATAAACTATGTTATTTAATTGATGTTATATACATCCAGTGGTACAATACTATATAAATATTACGATTATGGTATATAAACAAGTAGAACCTATTTCTGGTACGTGTTACATAGTACCACACTATGGTACATCGTAGAACCGTCTAGTCCACTATAGTAAAAGTAGCTTGTATCAGCAAATAAGTATTATGGTACTGTCAAAAATATCATGGGATTCTTTACCATGATCGAGGTACCATCGGACTATGTTACCTACAATATGGAAATAAACAGTGATAATCTTTAACATTAAGTGCCACGGTAGAATTGATATGCATCCTTGTTTACCCTAAGTTTTGTTTCTTTTGTTCCCTCCCCCCACTAACCTCCCTTGCTCGTTCCAAACAAAACCTCTCCGCAATTCAAACTGTCACCTTTTTAAACCCCTCAATATGTCCATTTTTGTCATTTCAATGATGCTTTGCCAATGGCCAGAGGGATTCAGTAATTACCAGCCACTCTGGATGCATGTTTATTGCTCACAACCCAAAATGGCTCCGGCAGAGCAGCGAGTCCAGGGCTGCCAGGGGAACGAGGCTGAGAGCAGACAGCAGATGCTGCCCATGCTTGGCACACAGATGCATGCAGGCGGCTCAACAGTCATCACAGCCAGGAGAGAGAGAGAGAGAGAGAGAGAAAAGGAAGGAGAGAAGGGACAACACACAGTGACAGGTGTCAACACCTAGCTACTATTCACCAGCGCCAGAAACCCACTGAATTCCTATTATAGAGCTGGACACTGTCATAAGAGTCAGGCAAAGTTACTCTCCGTCAAAAAAACACAAAAAGGCAAACTTTATGATGCAACCTATAATGGATCAAAAAAAAAAAACAACAACAAAAAAACCTGGGATAAATGTCAAGATCCCTTTTAACCCCATCATGTGTCATAGTATATCCAATGCAAACTGTTTCATCTTTTCTGTTATTATAAACTAACTCTATTATGCCAGAGATACTTGAACTTATTGTCACCAGTTCCATGAATTTATTTACAACAACATATACTATTTTCTATTATTCTATGTACTGTATTCCCTGGAAAACACATTAGGTCTGAGTTGGGTTTGGTTTTCAGACCACTAAATGCAATTACTACTAAGTTATAACTTCTGACTGTTCAGAAGGTGATTTCTATAATAGCAGATCTAACAAGGTTATCGTTTCTATAGCAACCAGTCATTAACGTAGACTTACGGCGGAGTTTATTCCAATTATTTAATCCAATAGAATCTAATAACGGACTGATCTAAAATTACGTGTTGTTTAACAAAGAGAAACGTATAATTGTTGTTATGGTGGTTTTGTATGTAAAATGAGGTTTATATAATATTAATGGAAGGAGTCGCCAGTGTCAGGAAGTTTTTCGACCTGTGAATGTTTACGCTTTCTGGTGACAAACCAATCAAGACGGAACATCATGAAATGTATTCAATCTGGCAAATATATTAGCTTTAGAATGCTCACAATGAAGAACGCCTCCAAATGTGTCCAAATGTTTTGGCACACCCACATTTAGGGTGAGACAATTAGGGTGCAACCCTCATATCTTGAAGCATCTGACCAGCTACTGTTACTACGATTACCAATCTGAGCATGTCAGTGGTAACAGGTGATTTCTCTGACAGATATAGATCTAAATATCCAGTAATGATATCTGAAATCTTGTGATAAGGCATGTGTATATATTGTACGGTACTATACATAAAAACACTATATCTGTATAACTATATAAATGGATTGATCATTGATAATTAATCAACTAGAATATACATCGAGGAATCAAGCTGTAAGCGTGCATATGCACTATCACGTGTTCATGCTGTTTCCCAGGTAACATCAGACTGCATCATCTCCCATACTGCAGCATCAGAGCAGCTCAGGTCAGACTGGTTGCGATTCATTAATCAGCTCCAGACCTCGAGGGAATCTTCCTCCTCCTCTTCTCTCACGTTCTTTTTATTTCCTGGCATCACAGATTTCTCTTTTCTCTCCACCTTCCTTCCTTCCTCCTCACATAACAATATGGCCGCTTATTTGTTGGGCACCGGTCTCTGGAGAGCGATCGGCAAACAAATCTGCTTGCATGGTGGATAGTGCTGGGTAATTGGCACTTGGCACAAAACGCAGTTTTTTTTTTTTTTTTAATCAGAAACCTGCACATTTCTGCCTGCTTTTTCTTTTCATTCACAACTACGACCCTACTTCTTCCCTGAATATGAAGGATAATAAGACCCTCTACAAACGGTAATTGCTGTTTATGGGAATCGTGCGACAGCTTTACCGGCCCCCCTGGCAACATGGTACAAATTCGAACCTTCGGGGGGGAGGAAGACTATTACTGCCACACGAGGATGAAGTGTAGGATAAGTGTTTCCAGAAAATACATCTACGGTGCAGGTTATTGTAAAACATAAAAGAGGGGAGATTTTTATAGTAACGTGCACATTAAGAGCTTTGAGACTTTAAAGTGCCCGCTCCCTTTGAACCGAGGTCACTCTGATCCTTTCACTTAGTTTTGAAATACTGTAACTTTAATCAGTTCTACTGATCGATGCTCAGCTCCACCTGTTTCATTAAAAGCTTGGAGTTAATGTATACCATCACTTTGTTCCTTAATCTTAATTCAATGCTTCAATATTAAGACTTTGACAAAGAAATACGAAAAGATTGATTTAACTATAACCCTGTTTTATTACGAAACAATATGAAGAGTTGGAAAGAGCAAATTATTGATTTAGTTCGATTTGACGGAAGTGATACCAGGATTTTTTTGAAGCAGCTCTAATTTATTAAAGGATAAAAAAAAGATGGATATCATACTTTAGATATCACAAAGCCCTAATTTTAATTCACACATCTTCTTTATCTCTTGCTTTTATACACACAAAGTTACTTAACTAACACTATACCTACAATAATACTGTTAAATGCAATAACTAGAGACTCCATAATATCATTATTATAAAACTTATCATCCATTAATTACTATAAATTATCTTAATAGAAATAGTATGATTTTATGAGAATAAAGGGAAAGGAGTCTGGATTCTTCCTGCCACAAACAGTTTCGTACGCAAGTCTCCATCATTTCAACAAAATGGCCTTGATGTTACTCCGAAATGCATTTCCTGTTATACAACTTCACTCTGCCCTTATAGCACACAGATAGAGAAGGGATTTATTTACTAGACTATTCACACTATTCAGTATCACCTGAATGACAAAGAGTTCTCTCTCAAGGTTTCCTCCTCATGTCTTCTCAGGAAGTTTTTCCTTGCCTTCTTAATTTACATCCAAAATGATTATTTCTGTAAAGCCGTGTTGCGACTGTTTAAAGCACTATATCAATAAATTTGGACTGATTGGATTTGGATTGATCCACAAATTGTTAAAATGGTTTTACTCTCATCTTAAACCACAACTACATTTTCCATTTTGTAACCAATGACATGACATACTTTCTATCCATTAAGTTATTTCATGTTGCAAAACAAGTTAAATCCTCTTTTCACTTAATAAAATTACTATATACTGCAACAATTAATATTTACTGTTTATAATAAAGTCCTTTATTCTTTACAACCCGTTGGAGAAAGCTGGGCACAGACTCAAAAAGACGTCTGCAGAACTCGGTCACTATATTGTGTCCACAAGATGGTATGGTCTATTCTTCAGCCAGATAGGCTAGAACTAATTAGTGACATCTAGTAGACCTGTTTTGTATATGTTGTCTTAATACTTCTGGCCGTTGCTGTTCTTTAAAACATTTACGATCAGATCAACTTTTGTTTTTTTCAAGGATAATAATAAAAAAATTAAAAAAAATATTATGTAGTGAGAAAATGCAATTCGCAAACTTTGAGAAAAGAAGCTGTAATGCATGTGATATAATTTATCTCAATCATATTTCCTTTCCATTTCTAACACTTGTTTTCCAGTGAACGCCAGTATATTGTCTACGACTGATGGCTGGACAGATGAAAGCTGAACGACAGGTGGATTCTTGTTTCATTGAAAGCACACTAGAGAATGTCTTCTTAATCTCCAGCAACTCGGTTCCTAACATTTATCTATCATCACCTCTGACGTACTGAGATTTCTTTCCTAAACACGAGCAGGACCTGGTGATCGCATCTCATAACGTTGCTCTGTGTTAAGTGAAGCAGACTACCTCATCGCTTACTACAAGCAAAGCAGGCTTTGATGTAGACGCAGTGTTTATGCGGCGTGTCTAACACACGCAGACGGAGTGTATTATTTACAGTAAGACGGGCCCCAGCGAAGCAAAGGAGCAGCAGTCTTTAATGTGGATTATATGTGATGGTACATGGCAGCCGTATTGTTCTAAACAGGATTTGTGTTTAATGCACGAGGAAGCGCTACATCACTAGTGTTTACAGCATTGGGCGTGTGTGTATGTTTCAGACGGGGACGTGGCACAGGTGTGAGTCAGATGAGGTTTTGATTTGAGACTTGTGTCCGTACAAATGAAGGCATACGTTTGCAGACAGCTGATTTGTACCCCAGCACCACTTCATGCTCAGGTTTGTTTGGTGTTGATTCATTTCCTATCAAAGCAGCCCAGATAGTAGCTCAGATAACAAGGTTGATATTAATGCGCTTGTTCGAATAAGTCACATTTCTAAACTAACGGTTTACGTATGCACTTATTTCAGAAATATGTTGAAGGGTGTATTTCAAAAGGAGTCTCCAGTGTCAACGCTTCATAACTTTTTTTTTTTTTTTTCAAAAGAGGAGATGGATTTACAAAATAGAGATTAAAAATTTTCTTAAAAGCTGCAATTTTCATGTCCGGATAACTTAATACGAGAGCCTGTTAAGGGAGCAACTCTTTATAACTCATAATGTAAATGATAACAAGAACAAACCTTTCAAGATATAAAATCTTGTTTTTTAAACGTCCACTGAATAATTAAAGGATCTTCATGGATTCTCTTTATATTTTTATTCTTATTTAAAGGATAATTTAAGGTTTCATTGGATCACTGGATCGTCCTACAACATTAAACTTAACTATAAAATATTATTAAATGTCACCATGTCATACTTTAATGTTTAAAACTTGGAATTGCTGTGGTTTAAGAGGAGTAAAAACTACAGAATTATCAATTTAGGGTCATACTTTTGTGCGAAGCCATGTCCTGATGTCGCTTATTTTCCTATGACAGCACATCTCATCATGTTTTATTCCATGATCAAAACACACATACAATACACACATACAAAATATCTCCGTAAATTGTACCCTAAACTAGAAGAACATTCACTTCATTCTTACACAATAAGGCGGATTCACACTACAACTCCAGACAAGTTTTTTTTCCCTCATCCCAGTTACCATGTTTAATTCCAGCTTATTAAAACCATCAGCACGTCCTCCAGCCACAGATATAGACTAATACGTCAGGTCTATTTGCCCGAGCAATCCCGATATATCTGATTACACAGGGTCACGGCAGGCAGCCACAAAAAGCAACCTACATCGATGCGTGATGCCAGCATGAGAAAATAAAGAGCATAAGCCAATTCTATGGCATCAACAAATCGATTGCCCCATCTGCGCTGGAGAACGGTGACCCGAGACCGGTTCATTGATCAGCGTTCACACAGCACTATCCCTGGAGATCCCGCTATAGGACGATATCACTGCACGCCAATGCACGACTCTTCAAACAAATGAAGCATGTAGATAATACACTCAGCAGTTTAGAGAAAACAATCTATACAGCTTGAGAGAGCGAGGGAACGAAAAAGAGAGAGAGAGACAGAGAGAAAGTGTTGCCTGTTCTTTCTTGCACAACAACAAAAATAAGAGCACTACATGGCTTCCTTTAAGTATTCATTTAATAATTAAGGGTTCTTCAGGGGTTCTCTAAAGTGTCCATCGGATAGTCAAATACTTTACATAAATTCATTTAAGGGTTTATTAGTAAATTAAGAGTCCTTCATTGGTTCTTCCAAGGATCCACTAGAAAATCAAGGGCTCTTCGTGTGTTTTTTTAATGATGCATTGCACAATTAAGAGCTCTTCGTAGTTCCTTTTAGTGGTTCAGTGGATAATTAGGGGTTCTTCATAGGTTTCTGAAAGTGTCCATTCAATATTTAAAGACTTTTCAAAGAAAATGAATGGGGTTTGTGGATCATTAATGGTTCTCCATAGGTTCTTTAAATAATATTCTTTGGATAATTAAGAGTTAGTTCCTTAATAGTTCCTTTTAGTTGTTCTTGGTTCCTTTTAATTGTTCACTGAATAATTAAGGTGTTCTTTGCGGGTTCTTTTAATGATCCACTTGAGAATTAAGGGTCCTTCATAAATCCTTTTAAGGGTTCAGAGGATAGTTATAAGTTCAATAAAGTGCCCATTGATTTTTTGAATAATAATAACGGGTTCCTCGGATCATTAAGGGTTCTTCATAGTCGACTTTAAGGGTTCAGTGGATAATTAAGGATTCTTTATAGGTTATTTTAAGAGCTTCGCCCTAGTTCCTTTTAAGTGTTCACTGAATGAATAAGCGTTCTTCCGGGGTTCTCTAAAGTCTCCATTGGATATTAATAGGCTTTGCAAATAATATTGTAAGCATTCTTTTGATTATTAAGGGATTCTCCATGGGTTCATTAAAGATGCTTTGGATAATTTAGGATTGTTAATAGTTTATTTAAAGTATTCACTGAATAATTAAGGCTTTTTCAGGGGTTCTTGGTTAAATAAAGGTTCTTCGTGTTCTTTTTAAAAGTTAAGTGGATCATTAAGGGATTTTCTTGGGTTCATTTAAGGGTCCCTCTGGATAATTAAGCATTCTTCATAGTTCCTTTCATGTATTCACCAAATAATTAAGGGTTCTTCAGAAGTTCACCAAACCATCCATTGGATACATATGGACTTTTTATATGTTTAAGGGTTTATTGAATTGTTAAGGATTATTGATGGGTTCTTTAAGGGGTACATAAGATAATTAGGGATTCTACAGTGGTTCTTTTTGGAATTCATTAGGTAATTATGGGTTTTTATGGATTCACTGGATAATAAAAGATAATTCAAGGTCTCCTTTAAGTGTTCATTGTATCATTAGGAGTCTTTTATGGGTTCTTTCAATAGTCCATGCAGTTCTTCGTAGTTTCGTTAAAGGATTTATTGGATCAATCAGGGTTCTGCACTGATTCTTCTAAAGATCATTTGGCTAATTAACGATCATTCACGGGTCCTTCTAGGGGTTTATTTCATAATTAGGGCTCTTCAATGGTCCTTTTAAACATTAATTGGGTAACTATGGGATTTTCACAGGTTTACTGTATAATTAGGGATTATTCTTGGTTTCCTTTTAGGTGTTCAGTGTATACTTGCAAGCACTTCATAGGTTTGTTTTAAACATCAAATGGATAATTAGGGCGTTCAATGATTCTTCATGTAACTCATCAGACAATTATGGGTTTTTCCATGGATTCTCTTTGGGTTCATTAGATATTTAAACCTTATCAATGGTTGTCTATAATGGTTCATTGTATAATTTGCAGTCTTTCATAGGTTCATATTGTTCATTGGTTAAACTAACGTTATTCATTGTCACATAAACAAGAAGTTCAGACTTAATCTATTCATGCAACGCTATTGAATGTGTTATAAAATCTTTTGTAGGATCCCTTTAAATAAAGTGTTCAATTTAAAGACGGAATGAAAACTGAAAGACTGAGCGTTGTGTAGTTCCGTCTGAGCACTGAGCATATGGACATCATTACGCCGATCTACATCTGAGGACATCAGAGAGCTGTCACAGAGGTATTAAACAAGCACTAAAGAGGAGAGTTAGGCAAACGAGAGGAAAGTGCGTCTAAAGTGTGGCACAGGTGCTACCTGTAGAATTCCCATCACTACTTTAGTAAGCGCGGTGATTGCGTCTGAAACACTGGTAATTGGTGGTAATTGGCAATAAAAGCATTGGTGAGTGTTCAGACGAGGCAGCAGCAGGCGTGTCAAGAGTTTGCACGATGGGTTTGACAGGTAAACATTCTAGCATGAGATGTTTCAATGGGCTAGGGACTTCATGCTTTCCGGTCTCTTTCTTTCTTACTTTTGTTCTGTCTTTTTCCTCCACCACCTCCTCCTCCTCCTCCTCTAAATTTTAGAAGAACTCTCTTAATGCTTGCCTTGCTGGCTCTTTGTCATTTTTCTTTTTTTTTTTTTTTTTGCTTGCGTCACCTCTTTTCCAGTTTGCAGCACAACAGGATTCCTTGCTATCACTTCCCTCCATTTAATTGGGACATTAATCTTCTTAATTCCTTTCTCTCACCTGCTAACTCTCTCTCTTTTTCCTCTGTCTTTCTCTGACTTACTCTTGCTCTCAGCTCCTCATTGTCTCTATTTTTCCCTAACACTACCCTCTCTCTCTCTCTCTCTTTCTTTCACACACACACATACACACACAGAGTCAGGCAGGTCAGTGACAGCTCCTACTGTGTTTGAACGCTCGCCTGTCTGCTCTCTTCCCTCCACTCTCCCACAATCTGTTACCTCCACTCCAGCGCCATTATTTATTGATCAGAGCAGAGCAGAGCCCGTGCCAGGGCCAGGGGGCAAAACACCATTTCCATAAAATATTTTTAAAGCCACACTCGTCATCCTTATATGAATCCCCCCCATTTTTTTTGAAAGCCACACATGATATAAGAGCACACTACATGAAATATAAATATCTAGCTGTTGTGTGATCTCTCTATCAGAGAGAAATTATTTATATTAAAGGAATGCTTTTGCACTCATTAACCTCATTTTTATCTAATGCTTATCAAAGACAAGAATTTCAACCTCTTTTCCTAGACTATGAAAATGAAATAAATAATGAAAATAAAATACTGCAAATTATCTTATAATTGAACTCTAAGGGCAAACAATAAGGATTTATACTAATCATGAATTCTTCAGTTGTGTCAATATTTATGGATAACATTCAACACGTCTGAACTGCATTCAGTCGCATTAACGGATAGACAGAAACAGGATTATTGCATACTAATAAAGGATGTACTGTAGTTATGTAATGTGGACCTAACAATCACAACAGTTTAGGAAGTAATGATTTAAAAGACCTGAGAACTGTGTTGCCAGATTGGGCTACTTTTTATCATGTGACTTGGGTGTGTAATAACACTTGCTCTCTCTCTCTCTCTCTCACACACACATCACTTACTCATATACCGCTTATCCTGTACAGGGTCGCGAAAGGCCTGGAGTCTCATCCTAGGGGACATGAGGCTCTAAGCGAGGGTATACGCTGGACAGGGTGCCAATCCATCACCAGGCACAAGGACAACACAATGACAATTTGGAAACACCAATTAACCTAACCTACATGTCTTTGGACTGTGGGAGGAAACCGGAGTACAAGGAAGAAAACCCACAAAGCACAGTGAGAACATGATTCATGACATGCACACAGACCCCGAGATGCGAGGTCACACTACTAACCACTTTTCATATGGTTAATTGAGCTAATTTCATTTCCAGAAAAAAAAAGTTTTATGGACAGGTTTTAAGCACTGCTTAGGTGGGATTTATTCAGTGTAATCTGGCAACCCATGGATATGACCTCATCCCTTGATATAAATCAGAAGTTGAAAGTGTAACTGAAATAAGGCATTGTTCTGTTGGTCTTCATATCATTCTTTGCATCACGGTCGTGTCTAAACGCAGTGATGAATTCAGAGTCCATTCCTCATGATTCACCCCAAAACCACTAACCTTAACATATGAATGAAGCCAACAATGCTATGTATCCCATGTCTGTAAGTTAAATACTACATTTCAAAAGCAACAGCTGAAGTAAAGTTAGAGAAAAATGAAGGTCTAATCCCATACATACAGTAATGTGTGCAGTGGACTCTAATTAAAGAACTTATATAACTTACAAATTACACTCATTTAAATGAACTTCTAGTTCACTTTAATCATTAAACTGTATTCCAGGAATCACACAAAAATGTGAAATTGAGTACAGGCATTATGATTACCTATTCTTAGTCTCTAGTGGCTACCGTTTGTGTGGAACCTAATACAAAATTAAACTCCATAGCAAATTTTGTCATTCTAAGCAATCAGAAAATGTGCATCAATATTAAGTGATGCTGTGATCAAGTCATTTCCATGGTAAATTAGTAGCAATAATGAAATATAGATATTCATTAAGAGATGGCTGGGTGGTGTGACCAAAATATATAAGATTTTCACATAATAAATAATCATTTACAATTAAATTCAGTAAAGGTTAACTAATGAACCACCAGAAATAGAGTAGCATTGCTTTGTTTTAAGGTTTATTAATAATAATAATAATAATTATTATTATTATTAAGATGATGATTGTTATTATTATTCATAGCTGTAATTGAAATAAATATAATTAACACTTGTATATCGTTATATTTTTTTCTATATTAATGAAATTAGTCATATATAAATATATATGAAAAAACAAATATATTTAATACTGGCCGCCTCATAAAAGTGTATCTCAGAAAAGGGATTGATTTTTATATATTTTTTGCATACATAATATTTACTCTGCTATGCCATGTACTGTTATGAACTGCCCCAGATGTGCAGAGGAAAAATTCGCAGCAGGTGCCAAATGTTCAAATGATGTTATAACATCGTGTCTAGAACAGGGGGCGCTAGCCTTGGAGCTGCGCCATGCTCTGACGCAATGCAGATGATCAATTGACTGGTTTTCGTCATCTTATGTTAATCGCTCGCAGGACCGAGTATGAATTAAGTGTGTGAGGGAATTCTCAGCTGGTCAGACCTGGGGCACTAAAGCCATGCATCAGTGCTGGTCCATTAATCACACTAGCCTACTTACCTCAGGAACGGCTGGCTGGAGACATACACACATAGATATACACACACACACACACACACACGTATACACATACACACACACTGCTTCAAGGTTTGTTAGGATGAGCACACACTCCTATACATCCCCACACCCGAGGAAGTGCGGCATTATTATTATTATAAAAAAAAAAAAGAGTCGAGATATGAAGAGAGCTCTGCAGAGCACCAGCAGGTGGAGAAGAGCAAAAAAAAAAAAAGGACGAGAGGAGCGCTGAAGGGCCATCTGTTGTCTAGAACAGAATCAGGCCTTAATTTTGGAAGCAGGATATCTGCGCTTATGTTCTCCCATGCGTGACCCCAGTTCAGGGAGATGAATTTTAATATAAGTGCAAGCAGGCGGCAAACATGGCTGTTCCTGCCACTGTGTTTCACAAGACAGCAGGGAGAAAGTCAACATACTCTCTGCTGCCTAATGTCTTCAGGGATAACACCACACACACACTCACACATACACACGCACACACCGTCTGCAAACAGACGGTCAGATGCGTAAGATAAAGGCTGTCTGAAGTTTAGCACCAAACTCGTGGTAATTAACGAAAACAGCTGTGGTCACCGCTAATGATGCATCTGTGTATCTATCCAGGACACTCGCTTGTTTTTAAATTCATTTTAATGATTTTGTTATATGCTGAAATGATGATTATGCAAATTGAGACTTGATACTGAAATTCCACCCTCAGCCAAGAACCTACAGTGGAAAATAAGCGCTAATTTGCTATAAAAGTCAAGCTAGGTACCATGCTTTTGTGGTTGAACTTAGCAATGAAACAGAATGTTAAAAGGCTGTTAAATAATAACGAGCTACATCAAGACTCATGTAATATGGTACAGTGAAATACTTGAGCTAAACTACTAGCAATTAAATGAGCTAATCTGTAATCTGGCTAATATACTTAAGCTAATATTACTGCTAAAACAAGTTATGGTTGTTATAATATATATATTTTTAAACCGTTTGGGATTTTGTACCAAAAACTGTTGGGAAGTGTGAAAAAACACGAGCTAGCTTATGAATGGTCAAGCAATTAGCTAGCTAGCTAAATTAGCTAATGTTAGTGACGATTTGAAAACGTGAGATATCTACAAAAATACCACAAATAGCTAACAAGTTACCTGTGATAATGTAAGCTAGTTTGCTAGCTTACTAATGCTTGCAACAACTAATATTGTATATTTTACATATTGACACTGTAAAATAAATTACATAATAACAGTAGAAAAATGTGTGCTAGTTTTGAAAGCCATTTAGCTTGCTAACATAGCAATGCTAATCAGGAATTTTGGTACATTTTGACCCTGTTAAATAAATTGTGAGGAAATGTGTCTAACTGACGTAGCTAATAGCAGTAGCAATAACAGGTTGTATGTGCTATTACACATTTTTATTAAATAATCCAACTTTCCACTTATTTCACTTAAATGGCATAAAATGACAACGAGTTTTTTATGAAATCCACTGGAATTAATCTCTCTCTGCTGGTATGTCACGTATAAGAAAAAGGATGTATAGCAATATAAGCACATGCACGCACAGATACACACACACACACACACACACACACACACACTTAGAGCACATACACAATCTGCTTCATGGTGACACATCTGTCCCTCTATGATATCTGTGTCGATGGCTAGCTGTATTATGAAAGAGGGGTATTAATGAGCAATACAGTGAGTGGGTGGAAGAGAGAGAGAGAGGGAGTGAGAGAGAGAGAGAGAGAGAGAGAGAGAGAGAAAGAGGGAGAGAGACCTGTAGGGAGGCCACTTGACTCGTTGAAATATTAAGTAGCAGGGCCACTATTTACTATCATTAACTGCTGATTGGGCATTGAAAGCATAGAGCATGCACACACTGTAATCTCTCTCTCTCTCTCACACACACACAGACACACACACACACACACACTAACACATGATGATCTCCTGCTTAGCTGTGACCAAATCACCCCCCCTGTGGTTAGTGGCAGTTTTAATTGCCATGGTCACCGCTTCAACCCCAGGGGGTCATTTCAATTAAATAGAGTATGTCTGTGTGTCTGTGTGTGTGTGTGTGTGTCTGTGTGTGTGTGTGTGTCCATCGTCCTGAGGTTCATTACCCGAAGATACAGTCATGTTTCACCACACCACCGACTCCAGAGCAACGTTACACACATAGATGGCGCTCAATTAGTAAGTTTATTAACAAAACCTCGCTTCATTTAATTGTGTGTAAATAATTCCATCATACGCTGGAATCTAACATGCAGAATCGGATCTGCAGAATAATCTAATGAATATGTTTATACTGCAGCTGCTTTAGAAACACATCTTCAGTTTTACCCTCCTTACAAATCCAGAAATCTATGTATAAACTTGATTATGCAAATTAGGAAACACCCACACGTCATAGAACATGATTTTATTTTAATGTGTTTGGTTTTGAATCATCTTTTTCTCAGAAATTTGTATTTGTCTTTATAAAGAAGGTTTTATTGATCACTTACGTTAGCTGTCGTAGCCAGCTAGTTCGCTTAGCCTAGCAGGATTTTTGCTTGCTAAGCGAACTAGCAAAACTAACAAACTAACCTGTCAATCTTTTGCGTCTAACGATTTCAAAGCAGACGAACTCGGCCTTGTTTGTACGACCTTTCGAAACGCTCCTCAAAGGTTTTTTTTTTTTTTTTTAAAGAAAGTCTGAGAAGGGGTATTCTTAATAGCAAAAAGATATGACTTTAAGGCAGTGTTTTGAAATTTGACGCTGGCTCGCACATTCCAAATGAAGAAAAACCAATCTTTTTTCCCCAAAAATGTTTTTTACCTTAATATCTGATCATCAAATGTATATTTTATGCAGTGATCATTATGGAACAATTTTGTCAAAAATTTAAAGTGAAAACTTGAACACCCCTCTCCCCCCATTTCATCATCCAGACTTTCTTGTATTTTTTTAAATCTAGTCTTGAGGAATACTTCTCCCTGGCTTTCTGGAGGACTTTCTTGTCTCTCATGTTCAGACCAGTCCCTGTACCTGAGCAGTATCAGAGGGATGTTTTTGTTGGCACACAGTGACCTATAAATCATTCTAGTATAAAACCCCATCTAATCTAAGGCATGACCCAGTGAGAAACAGATGCAGACGATGACTATGATCAGGCTGGTGATTAGTGTACTGTACTGCTGGTGCTGAATGCTGAGTGGTTGGAACAGATGAGAGGGGAAATGAGGTCGCTGCCGAGGTTGTTACATAAACAACCAGTTTTTCCCCTTATTTTTAGACACATTGCATCCTGTCACAGTAAAGCATTTGCTCCTATTTCTTACATTTAATCTTCATCATTTAATTTACTTTAATATTACGAAATTAAGGGTGTCAAGACTTTTGCACAGTACTGTAGAAGTACTAATCATTAAACATACTGTACATACATGTGTTAACAGAATTTCAATAAACTGGCTTGATTAGTTATCTGATAAAGAGTATATTGAATGAAAAAAATCATGTTAATATTTAATGCATTTATTAAGCTGAAGTAACAAGACATCTTCGAAAAACTAATTGAGCAAAAATAATGGCATAATATCAAGAAATAAGAAGTTATCATGTCATAATACCAACACTGCACTTTTTAAATTTTTTTATTTTTTCATCACGGTTCAGGACTACATTAAAAGGAAGTGTTTCATGAGCCAAGTGCATCAAATCAAAAAGCAGCCATTAAAACCAAGGAGTGACAGCTTAATCTGTTCCCGTCAGCTGCAACAAAATGCGCTCATGCATGCATAACCTTATCACACACTGGCATGATGCACAAAGTCTCACCCTGGGGGAACATCAACATAATCATTCCCTCCTATTTCCATTGAGCTTGACCTCTGACCTTTGCCCCTCAGGGCTGTATGGTGGATGAACACGTCTAGACCGGACCACGGGTGCACCCTGTAGGCGAAATGCTTGTCCGAGTGCATGTGTGTGTGTGTGCGTGCATGTGTGAGTGTGTGTGTGTGTGCGCACATGTTTGTGTGTGTGTGCGCATGTGAATGTGTGTCGACCACACTTATCTCAGTGGTGTTAAGTAAACAACCAAGCAAAGGCTGTTTTTCCATGAGCCTTGTGCAAAGCTTCGCTGCACACCCACTGGGGCTTTGTGTGTGTCGGAGCTCGGTTGCGCCCACGGGGCACCAGCGCAAATCACAGGCCCTGTGTTGAGCGTCTGGACAGGTCTGAATAAGATACGGCTCATGTCTCTGAGACTGGCAGGACGGATGACTGAGAGTCTATTCAAGCCTGAGCTACGAAGAAAACCCTGAATTTTAATACGGAGGGAAAGAAGAAAAAAAGAGGCCCAAATCCCTCACAATCCTCCAGATATAAAGCAAAGCGTCATCAATAAAACACATTACAACAAAGCTCAAATCAATGACTGAATTAAATCAGGACAAAGTTAGCATTTGGTGTAGAGGGTTGAGATGGAAATGGATTATGGAGAAAAAGAAAAAAAAAAATCCATGAGAAAATGCCATAATCAGATTTTACATGCTTAGAGATTAATGTTTTAACACAATGCATGGGTGGATTTATTTATTTATTTATTCGTGTGTATCAAGTATATAAAACTTACAAGTGCACAGTGCAAAGATCATCTTGCATAAAAGCAATTTTAGCTATTAAAGCTATTAACATGTTTTAACATATTAAATTATTTATTTATTATATTATTATTAGAATATTTCTTTTGTATTTATGCCCAATAATAATACTAATAATAATATGAAAAAGCCAGTTCTATGAAAGAGTAAAAAAAAAGAAAATAATGTAAAAAATGTTAATGATTTGCTGTTAAAATAAATAAATAAATAAATAAATAAATAATAACAAAATGAATAAATAAATAAATAAATGAAATGACAAGCAGGCATGCATATTAAAACTTTGTCCGTTTTATTTCCTTTGTATTTATTTCTCCTTTTTTCAATTTCGGATTTGTTCTCCTTTTTTAAACATATTTTATCCACAGTATGCTTTCCTGTTGCTATTTCCTTTTATTTTAAGCTTCATTTTACATTTAGCATTTAAAAGGGAAATTAACAGTCACGCTAAATCCTAATTTTTCTTTTTCCCCACAGTATGTTCTCACTACAAAGGGTGTCCTGCCTACAGACATACTGTATAATGTGCTTTGTTCCCAACAGAACAACGTTATCTAAAGAAAAAGGGGGAAAAAAGGAACATAATAGTTCATAACTGCATTATGCCACCATGAATCAAAATCAAATCTCTATAGCGAGTCCAAAACCTAATCAGATTGCATTCTGTTTTCTTTATATTGTTATTTAAAAAAAATGAATAAATCACACTACAGCAAAATGCTCGTAAATGTAACGAGAGTATTGTACTGTAAGTTTGCACGATCGGAAGAAGCAGACCGCGCATTTCATCATGTATAATGCAATAGAGGTGCAACAAAAAGGCAATTGAGCCTGAGTTTATGTTCTCCCACATCCGTCATCCTAAAGTACGGCATCGTCTGTGTGGACACAAATGGAGAAAGGCATGCATAATCCATGCCGTTAATCGATAACCGAGCAGACGTGCACTATTAAGCCACCTCATCAGTCATAACATACTTAACCTCGAGAGTCCGGGCCTGACCTCGGCGCTATGCCGGAGTTCAGCAGGCTGTTTCCGTACGATCTGCCAGAGGGCTGGACGCGGCGTCCCGGAGGAACGCACCGCGCACTTAAAGCTGAATCGCAGGGCCATGAAACATCACTTAAAGCGATTCAATACGATCTCCCACCCCATCCAGGCCCATCTCATCCCATCTTGCTCCATCCCGGTGCCAGGTTTTGTTCTTATACGTGCTTGTGTGTAAGTGTTTGCCTGGGGGAGGCACTCAAGAGCTCCAGATCTGTTCCCTGTGGATCAGAGCTCATCAAGAAGGTCAATACTTCGGCATCCATGTACAAGAAGCCTGCTTTAAACATATATGAGACCCGGAGCAAATCAGGACACTGGAGATGACGCACGGGCTCCGTGTGGGATTACGGTTAAAGCTTTCAACAATCATCCTCGCTTTTTCTTTTTTATTGTTGCTCTGTTCTCTTTTCCCCCACCTCAGGCTGTCTGCCTTTATTCCTCCCATTCTTCTCGACAGAAATCACAGAAAAATTTTGCACCTATAGGCGAGCTCTCTATTGCTTCTTTTGTAAAAGCAGCTCAGCCGTTATTGCAGGCAATAAAGACCGACTGACAAACCGTGTCAGGCAGCTGATCCTTCTCTTACAGGATCACAACCAAAGGTTACGGCTGAGCATGCACACACATACACACATACACACACACACACACAGGGCCGAGTCATTTCTTGTAGATGCTGCTTTGAACTGATGAATGTTTGATGAGTCAAAATAGCTCCTTGAGCCACTGAGCTCGTGTGTGCTGAGAGCGCAGGGAGAGCGGAGCCGTTAGCGCAGGGTCAGGAAACAGAAACACATTCGCACAACTGACAAAATGACAAAGACAGAAATAATTACTGTTTTAACACACACGCATACGCACACACACTGCCTCCTTTAAATCAGGTTTGGAGACGGAGAGAATTGTTTAATGCAAATACACTGAAATTAAATTTAAATTTTAAGTAAAAAACAAAAGAAAAAAACTGAAAATGTGTAAAATAGAAAAAAGAAAAAGAGGAAGGAGGCAGGGAAGAAAGGAGCAAAATACATAAGGCAGAAAGGAAGCGAGAAAAAAGGAAGATGGCAAAAGAGAATACAAAAAAGGAAGAAAAACAGAAGGAAAGAAAGAATAGAAGGGAGAAACAGAAGGAAGGAAAAGCAAAATGCAAGAGAAAGAAAGTATAAAAAGAAGTAAGGAAGGAAGAAGTGAAGAGCAAAATAGAAGAAAGAAAGAAAGAAAGAATGGAACGATGGAAGTTAGGAAGGAAGGAAAAGCTAAATGTAGAAGAAAGAATGGAAGAAAGAAAAAAGAAAGAAAGGCTAAATACAAAAGAAAGAAAGAAAGAAAGAAAGAAAGGAAGGAAGAAAGAGAGAAAGAAAGGCTAAATACAAAAGTAAGAAAGAAAGAAAGGAAGAAAAGCAAAATACTGCAGAAAGAAAGAGAAAAATAATGGACAGAAGACAAAAGGAAGGAAGTAGAGAGGGAAGGAAGGAAGGAAGGAATTTCCACACCGGTATACTGTATCTGATAATATTCACAGCTTCTTTCAAATGAGTTTTACATTCATACAACACAAAGCACTGCATGATGAATTACTACCAAAAGCAAATGGATAGAAGGATGGTTAGAGAGGAAAGGAGAGAGGAGGAGAGGGGCGGCGTAATGAAGGAGTGGACCCCCTGCTTAGCCACACATTAATCATTAAAACACAAAAGAGGAAAGGAGGCAGACACACAGCAGAGTCAGCCTTAATGCCACTTCATATTGTCTCTCTCTCTCTCTCTCGGATGGATGGAGTGATACGGTGATGTAGTTGTTCAGGAATGATGGTCCACCCTCCTTAAGTGCCACCATTACAGTAGTGAACAGCACTCATGGCTTTTACTTCATTGATTGATCGAATCAATACGTCATTCTGCTGCATCCGGAGACAATACTTTAAAGAGCGTGTAGTAACGTGTGCAAATGTAAATGCACCCCCTTTTCTTTGATTATACTACTGACCTAATGCACAGCGCCGCTCGATGAGTCCACTTCCTGCTCTTGTCATTCCTCAAGTTCTTACAGCCTCAATATCACCAAAGCGTCTAAAACCATGTTACTGGTTATTCGTGGTAACACAAACTCTACGAGGCCACCATTTAAAATTAGTTTCAGGTCTTTAACAAATTCTTTATTTGCACACATGCTCTTTAGGTTCCTAAATCATAACATTTTACTCAACAGTTCGGTAGAGCAAATTTTGAGACGCTTCATCATATCGAAAAAAGTGCCATTTTTGGCGTGCCTGCTGTTTATACAGTCCCTACAGTTTAAGCACCAAAAAACGCAGGATATGCGAGGCAGCCATCATGCATGCACATCTGTGTTATTAAGAGCAAGTATGTTTGCACCATAATGCTCTGACACATTTGTGCTGTTGCATCACCACACCAAATTTTAGCTATTTTATGCGACACTTTTACCATGAAGCGACATCTCAACCATTTGGAAGAGATCTATACTGGGTCTTTTTTTTTTTGCAGAATTTTTCCATTGTTTTGTTCTTGAAGATGTTAAAGTGTCAATATAGTTCTACTTCATAGCCTGTCTGAAAGAAAGGGTGTGTGTGTGTGTGGAAATGATGATTCTGCATGATGCATTAGATATAACCATAATCAGATAAAAAATATAAAGTTCTGGTGTTTAAGAAATAAAAGATTGTTAAATAAATTCTTAGCAAACTGTTGTGGTGCCATTGATTATTTTCCTACAACAGAACACCCTCTAGTGTTACAGTACTTATTCCATAAATAGAAAAAAAAAACTGTCTATTTTAAGTCATTTATGCATGCAGGGTTCTAATCCTGGACTGAACCGTAGACAAGAACCGTCAGGAGCAGTTCATTTCTAAAATCAAACATGATGTCTGTATTTAATGAGAACCTACAAGACGAAAAAAAAAAAAAAAGGAAAAGCCTCAGCTGAGCGTTCTCTGAACTCTGAAAGGAGAATTGGAGAATTAATTTAAACCAAATTCATTCTTCAGTTGATGCCTGATGAAAAGAAGGGTTGTGAACATACGTCGTAGTCCTTCTCTCCAGCTCTGGCTGATAACATATTCTTTTTTAAACTGTGGTGCACGTCAGAACCAGAAGAATGAGTGTGAGTGGGCGTATATACACACACTACCCCGTGGCTGCGCTGGCCGGAAAGGAGCGATAGTTGGGTTTTACACGCTCTGAGCTAGAACCTCTGCTCTTATCATTCAACAAAGTCCAAGGTCTCAGCTGATCAATGCCCCCTTCGCCGTGACCCGGCTATATCCGGTAGCATTCGCTCTTGCTCTTAACACTCTCATGGCACACGTTTGTGTGCTTTCTCTCCCTTTTTTTTCATGTTAATCATTCTATCTGTTCGCTGAGTAAGATCTATGAAAGGGGTCAGGAGAAGGAGGCCCCGAAAAATTCAGCACACCCTAAAACATCTGCTCTGCGTAAGACACGAAAGGGGGGATGATGATTGATGAACTTGTAAAAAGTGCCCGAGGTCGGCGAGGTATGAAATCTCATCGCTTATTCATACGAAAAAGAAAGAGAGAGAGAGAGAGCACAAGAGAAGGAGCGAGAGAAAGACAAGGCTTCAGGGGTAAACACATTCGTGTGAAAAGAGAGAAAGCAGGCAGCTGGACGCTGCCCTTGAGCGCTTTCTTAAACAAGCCCTTCCGCTTAAAGACCTCTTCAGATCCATTAAACCCCATTAATGCTGAACGCAAACGCTCAGACAAACCGCCCAGGCGGCGAGAGAATGGCCCGCCAATTGAGCGGCTTGTCTTGTCATTCAAACGTCTTTCTGTAATTTGAGCGGCCCGGTTCCACACAGACATTACACTTAGCCTGCTTGATCTCCTAAAATGTGTCAGAAGCATCATTTCTGCTTTTCTGCTTTCTATTTATCGCCTCGATTAACGCTGGAGAGCTGAACACATGTTATCACTGGCAGGTGCCGAGAACCAGAGTGTTGCTTAGCGCTGCTGGAGTGTGCAGATATCCAGATGTGAGAAGATCAGAAAAAGAATTTCAAACGTCGCACTCTAAAGGTCGAAAGATGGATCTGAAATGCTTTGTGTATGACAGACCATATTTGTTTGGCGTGTATCAGCATGGTTCTGCAAGGCTCTGCATCATCATGACCATGATAATTCATATCAATACATATTACAGCAAACTCACCGAGTTTAAATATAAACTGCCTGGACGGAAAAAAATAAAAATTTACCACCTTTAGCTTCTATTACAGCACACAACCAGGTGTGAAAAAGATTCCGTTTTGCTCCCAGGACACTCCTCCTCAATATCCCTATGAAAAACTGATAAAAAATATAAAGTTCTAGATGTTATAATCTGGTCATTCCGTACTGTATATTCAGGTCGTCAGCTGACTGGCCACATAACGTTGCTGAACCCCAGATCACAACACTGCCTCCAGAGGCTTGTACAGTGGACACTGTGGATGATCATCGCTGTGGAATAGGGTCAATCTGAGCTCATCTGATCACATGACCATTTTCCATTGCTCCAAAGTCTTTATCTTTATTATGGAACCTGAAGAAAAATTTTATTAGTCAGTGCGTCCAAGCTTTTGACTGGTACTGTGAAATTAGACTGCAATCCAGAAACAAGACACATTAAATGAAAACGAGTGGTATTTTTTATTCTTTTGTATTGTTTTGAACATTTGCAGGACTAACATGGAACTTGCATTGGCATAAAATGCCAACATGGTGATAACTATGGAGTTCTATCATATATAAACTCAACTTGCCTGCAGTGGTTCTATGGTTAAGCTTTTACAAACCAGGTCTTTTAGTGAGACCCTTACACTTTAATTTCAGTCCTACGTTGCTTTAAATAATCTTAATATTAATTATAATCATAAAGCACTTCCTCAATGTTTTGGGTCTTAAGAATTTGAATCTTCATGTGGTGGGAAATAGGGAGAAAAAGTGTCCTTTGTAAAGGTGTTGTCCTCAAACACATACATTTTTATTTTTTTTTATCTTTGTACTTGATGAAAAATGATGCAGTCTAAATTTCTTTGATTTAGGGCTAAGCCAATTAGATTTTCTCCTTAATGTGACCTCATATAAGAGAGCCCCTCCTCCGTTGCAGTTCTCTAGAGGGGTGTGGCTCAACAGTAGCTCATTTACATAGACACTGAAACCGCATGTTTCAGGGAGGAGTGGAACCAAAAAAAAAAAAAACAAAAAAAAACCTGAAGGGTATTTCAGCTGGGGCATTAACATACACTTCTTCATTTGTTGCAGAAATAGTAAAATATGAGACCTTTAATGGGTTAGCCTAAATTTTTACAATTATTTGTAATTGTCTCAACTAAAAATAAATCAAATGCACATTTTTTTTCTTTTGTTTCTTGGCACTTATCATGCAGTCAGCTAGCTCATTACATGGCACTTTTTCAGGGTACAAATGCTTTGCCAGTATTGGTCTCCTATAGTTACCTGGAAAAGTGAATCTAGCATGCATTTAAAAGCCATTTAATTGGACCTCTAGGACAAGTGCTGTATGTTTGAAGGTGCAATTAAGTTGTTTATGCCTTAGGGAATGATAATGTTTCTGTACAGCACCTTTATGTCTAACAGGATAGATGTAGGCATAGTATTACACAGATATGGTAATATGCAAGCCAAGTGTGTGTGTGTGTGTGTTGGGGTGTGTGTTCTCTCAGGCAAGCCAGATTATATTACAGAACGCCAGTCAGTAAGAGGTGGATCGCGTCGTTCTTGATGAGGTGCAAGTCTGGCTTAGAGTACTGGAGGAGAAAAGACCCAGCACATTCAATATACACCTCAGGACTGGAGAGGGAAAAGCGTGGAAGTAAAAAAAGCTGGAGGGAGAAAAAGAGGGTGGAGGGGAACTAAATGGGTATTGCAGAGTACAGATTAAACAAACACCGCCTGCTTAGTTCTAATTAAACACTGTGCATTGCGGCGTTCCAGCAAATAAAACTCTGGCACAGACTGCATATTGTGTGTGTGTGTGTGTGTGTGTGTGTGCGCATGCTGTGCTAAAACTGGCTGTAATTGTTATAATTGTCAGCAGGATTGCCAGCATAAGATATGTAGCATGGCTCAATTGGCTGAGATTCAAGAAGACGAAGGAGGATGGAGGCAGGGGGTAAAAAAGGATATCGAGCCAGGCTGGACATGGTGGAGACGGAGAGACAGAACTCGCTTTGGCTTAAAGGAAGGAGAGAGAGAGAGAGAGAGAGAGAGAGAAAGGTAGCATAGGAGGAAGGAGAAGAGAAGAGAAGGTGAGGTGTGATGTCATCAGAAAGGGACCGGCACACAGATGGAAAGTGGCAACAAAAAAAAAAGGAAAAGAGAAAGAGAAAAAAAGAAAAAATGACAGGAGTTTTCGCCGAACATTTCTACGCCTGGCTGATCCGCTGAAAAGAATCAGGCAGAAACACGGACGCCAACCTCTCTAGCCTTAGGAGGCTTGCACAGGGAATTCTGGGATGCAAGCAGGGAATCAGGAACGCAGCTTTATCTCGGGAGGCAGGAGACACTCCTGGAGTCCATCACCTGCTATCTCCCAAGATGCACCTGTAGACAGCGTGTTCCTGTCACACGCTATACACAGCCCCGTAGACGAGAGCTTTGGCTCCTGTGATGTGGAAGTCGTGTGTAAAAGAGAGAGAGAGAGAGAGAGAGAGAGAGAAAGAGTGAGGAAAAAGAGAGAATGTGTCTCCATCGTGCAGTCATAGGATGCTGCTCTGAAGAGCGATGTGACTCCAGTTGAAGTAAACTGCATTGGCACTATCACCATGGAAACAGGGGTGTGAGGAGAGGCGGAGGAGGAAAGACGAACGAAAAAACAAGTCAAGGTTAAGCAACCTGTTTGTGTGCATGTTTGTGTGTGTGTTTAAAGGAGTCTCTGTGTCAGAGAGCTTATACTATATATATATGCAAACACATTCATTTAAGGAGGCGGAGCTTATTTACAATTAAGACGTCACATGATGATTAATCAAGCCCTGATGTCGAGCCACAAGTGGCTCATGGGTATGAATTATATTCAGGTGTTTACAAGGTTTCGCGGGGGGCCTGGACCCCATCAACTCAGGCCTAAGCAATTAGCGAATGTAAATCAGTCTAATCTGCATGTCTTTGGCCTGTGGGAGAAAACCGGAGTACCCGGAGGAAACCAGCCAAGGACGTGGAGTAAATGCAAACTCCATGCAGATAGACCCCGAGGTGGGAATAGAACCTGGACCCTGGAAGTACAAGGCGAAACCACTAAGCCTTAGTTATTACTGTTATGGTTATTATTTAGTTATTAGAGCTAGTTTAGGCATAATGGGCGTGGCTACTGTTGCCTCATACTTCCTTCACCAGCTTCTCTTTTTTTTTCCATCTCTTAAAGTTGATAAGACATTAAAAAATACTTTTATGACTGCTACAGTACATAGCTCTAACACTGGAGACTCCTTACTTACTGTAAAGGTTAAATTAATGTCTTTTTTTTTTTTAAAGTTCCACCCTATGATGATTATAACGACACACAGAGGTCATTAGTGACTATAGAAATGATAGTGTATTAAAAATTGTGCATTAATATAATTTAAATATTAATATCCTGTATTATATATTACTTTTTAGAAAATCAACCAACAGCTTCTGACATATAAGAATCGAGACGTTTGTGGTATAAAGCGCTCTTTTTTTTCTTTTTTTGCAGGTTAACTAATTCGTGTGCTTTGGGTTGGAAAGTTCAGGGATGAAAAGGTTGAATTGTTTTATTAAATTCATAAAATAATCCATCAAAAACGTGGTTCAGGGGATTTATTTTTGTATTTCAACAGCCTGATGAAAGCATTTAAACAGGGTTTATAAATCATAAATATAACAAAGATGTCTGACTTAATTTGCTTAAAAAAAAAAAAAACAGGTTTGTACTTCACCGTTGTGTATTTGCATTGCTTTCATTTGCTGCCCTTGCTCATGGCAGACCTCACAGCTAAACCAGGAGCTCCGTCAATTCCCCTCGGCTGAGCGCCGTGGCATAATTTGTTATTTGCCAAGCTGTTTTTCTGCTGCTCGCTTGCTGACAACCCTGTATAATTCAAATCAATTGAGCAAAACTGCTTATTTGAGTCTGCGGCTTTCCTTTATCTTCTGGAAAAGCCCTCCAATTCCTCGTGGTGCGAGAACGAGAGAAGGAAAAAAAGCTCAATGCTGCAATCAGGTTTCCCCTATACACCGACCAATCATACCTTGCTTTGACACACACTCACGCAAACACACTCATGGGCTGATTCGTTGCGCTCCCCAGGGCGGGATGGATGGAGGAGGCCGGGCGTCTGTGTGAATTTACTGGGTCACTGATCTAAAGGCTCTCACACCTCAGTGCCTTCCACCTCTCTGACTGCAGCAGGAGCATGATGAATAGATCAGAATAGAGCCAGATCGAGAAGAGACCAAGAGACTGAAAGAGAGAGGGATGGAGAGATTGCCTAGCCTTGCGTATTTGCCTATAGCCTCAGAGCCATTTAGGTTTATATATACTGTATATATATATCAGATAAATACAGGAAATAATCCAGAGTGTGACGAAACGTGCTGAGCCTAAAACTAGCGTTATGTACAGTAACAGTGAAAATAACACATAGCATATAAAAACACTATTACACCAAACAACAGGGTGTCTTGCACTGCCTTTCTTTCATGCATCAAAGAATGAAAGGACAACAATGTTCTATTTGCAAATGATTCAGGAATCATGAACGCATCGGTCACGCTTATACCTTAACTACAAAACTAAAACATGTGTGACAAAATTTTTTATTTTCATTCATATTCACAATTGCAAACCTGATCCATGCTCCTCATGAATCCTTTCATTGATTTATTCAGTCCTTCAGCTCTACCTGCTCTGTATGAGTCAGTGAATCATTTAATTCAATTCTTGGTCATTCAGTGAGCCTGTTATTTAATCAATGAATTATTCAGTCAGTACAGAGGTTCATGCTTAATTCGCATAATGAATCAGACGAGCTGATGAGTTAAATGAGTCCTGTTCATGAGCATTAAGTTAGAACTGAGTGAACAGTTAGCATGTCTTGTTTTGGCATGCGAAAATTAACACTTCTACTTGCATGCTACATCCTGTAATACGCTTGGAGCAATTGACCGAATCACCCAGATCATGCATTCTGGCATTCCTGAAATTCCTTCAGTTTCACCCCAGTTCCAAACACGCTGTTTCTGTTTCTATAGCTTTAAATGCAAATTAACTCCTGCCCGCTACACACAGTTCTTTGTGGAAGGGCATTTTTCTAGCCAATCAGAATGCAGGACATTTAACTTCCCTGAAAATGGAGCTCAGGAATCGAGCAGACGGAATTGTCCCATTTGCCTAAATTGACATCATTAGAATCACTCATTAGACTCGTCTCTTATTTCAGAAAGTGTTTAATAACATCAGTATCTATGTAGACTTTAAAGCTTATGGATTAAGCCCTGATTCACATCACAATAAACATTTGATAATAAGACCACACAACTGTACATTTGTTTTTTTTCTTATTATTTTCACTCCTCAGATCCAGCAGAGGCTTTGCTTCCAACATTGTATAATTTGATTAATTAGAATATATAATAACCCACTTAAGGAATCACTGTAGTAGGAAAATAAATAACATCGGTTCATGCCAGGGCAGACATTGAGATATTTTCCCAGAACAGTATTCCTTGTGGTGTTTTACTTCTTCTGAAACAATTATTTTGCCATTGATTTTTTTTTCCGGATCAAGTCATAAGATTAAAACTCAAGTGAACCTCGGTATAGCCCCTGCTCAGCGTTTCAGGTATCCACGCTAGTCATAATCTACTGCATTTTTAGACATTAAAGAGTTAAACACTGCTAAGTACCCCCCACCCCTCAACACACACGGAGCCCTCTTCCCAATTAGCTCCGAGCTCTGGCATCAGCATTGGAGACTCTCGGCGCAGAGCAGGTCTTCTATTAGAACACTCGGTCTTCCAGCAAGCGTGGACGGCGATTACATCAGCGTGTTTACCTGCAAGCCTTTACCGGAGGATTGATTTATTACCCAACGCCCTGGCTGCCGAGCCACGAAGGCCTTTTCAATGAAATTGTTTATGGATATTTCGTCCCAAATTACACCAGACACACTGGCGCAGTCGAGTATGAACCATCAAGACGAGCCGCAGCTCCAAGATTCAATATTCATCCAGCCAGAGCCTGCTTGTTCTGCTATCGAAACTATTAATTGATCTCACGAGACTCTGGGATGTTTAAACATTAATAAATATGGAAAACTGTCTCTACAGGGGAAACGCAGCAAAAAGTGCTGTTAAGTGCCTTTGACCAAAGCGGCATCGATTTCCAAGCATTTGAATAGCTTTCATACAGTATATATATAATGTACACACACTCACATAAATGGATGTAAAACTACACAGGTAGAAACACCTTGTTTGTTGCACAAAACCAAACCACACCACACACCCGTGCACTGCAGCTCTCCCCAGAGCCATGGGATCTGCTGGCTCCAGGTACACGCGCTACTCCGCAGGGAAGGAGCTACCTCTCCGAGCGGAGAAGGGCAACCACAGCGCAGCAAAGTGCAAGCTAATTAGTTAGACTAGAGCATACAGCACGCAGTCGGATCCTCCACACTCCCCAGTTGGTGTATTGGCTCCTGACATTCCTACTTTGGCACCGACAAACCGCTCTCCTCACGTTACACCACCCGTCCAGGAACGGATTTTAAAAAACGTGCTTAAATTTCTTGGCTGCAGAAGTGTCGATGCGTGCCACGCCTGTAAACCCTAATACATTCTAACGCCTTAATACGACTCTACCAAGATTTCTGTTGATGAAGGGATTAATGAGGGTGAGGTGAACGATCTGTCTGCTTTCCTTTTTATCTTCCTTACTCCAGCTCAGTGAAGTTAGCAATAAATAAAAGGAAACAGATTGCTTAATCCCCCTTATACCACTGATTATAAGTTTTATTATTTTTTAAAGAGTGACAAGTCACACTTCTTGAACATTTTACGCTTGCGTTGAATCCAGTTTCTGTTATCACTCATGTATAAACAATTATAAACTGCCATCTTTAGTTTTCTCTCATGAAACTTGTAAGACTAAAGTCATGTCAATGAGAAAGTATTCTTCACAAAGTACTCACACTGGAGACTCCTTCCTTAAAGATCCCATATTTTACTATTTCTTTAACATGTTCCCGCAAAGTGTTTGTATGTATATGTGTGTGTGTTAATGCTCCAGCTGAAATACTCCTCAGATCATGCTTTTTTTACCTCGAACCTCAAACTCACTTTATTTCACTCCTCCTCCAAATGCTCCGTTTCAGTGTCTATGTAAATGATCTCCCGTTGAGCCACACCCCTCCAGAGAACAGCAGAGCTGATAAACAAGCTGAGAGAGGGGCTCTTCTTATATGAGGTCACAATGGTGGAAAATCTAGTCAACTTGTTTAAACCCTGACCAACACAACGTTGAAAAGTGTCTAAATGTGTAAAAATTAGTTATGTGTGAGTTTTGCATAAAGCTGTGTTCTTCAAATGTAAGCCAAGTTCTCCAGAAATATGAATACTCTTGTTGTTTCTCCAAATCCAAAGCTTCAGGGTTAATAGTCTCAATATGCATGTCATGTTAACTAGACAACCAATAACTAATTTGAGATAGTATAGTAAAATTCTCTACGTCAATGTACCCCATATTTAGCGAGAGCTTTATTCTTGAATAACCACATCTAGCTCAAGACTTCTCAACCCATTGACTGAAACCATTTTTCCATGCAACAACTTTTTGTAGACGCTTTTGTAGAAAACTGTCGAAGAAACAAGCTGATTAGTGTTAACATTACAATAAAAAAAAAAAAAAATGTTGCAACGTGCGAACGAACAGGGTGAGGATACTAATCCAAAATAAATCTGATCATTATACATCCAGATACAATGCGCACAAAACGAAGAGGTGTAAATTAGAAATCAGGGATCATTTGCACCTCCAGGATTTATGAGGATAATCCCAACCCGGATATAAACCTGACGCTCAGGACGCGATGTAAAGGAGGTTACGGTGCCGGGCTGAAATCTCCTGCAGTATGAGATAGTGTCATGGTTGATCTGTGTGTCCATAGGACAAAGGTGTGCGTGTTTGTGAAGAGCCGGAGCTTGAGGAGATGAATGGCTGACTCTGTTTGTCCATTCGGCGTGAGTTACTGTCTGTTAAAAGCTGCCGTGCTGTCCGAGTCGCCGGGAAATAAATCTCGCAGTGCACACAGTCCCATTGATCAGAGAGAGAGATAAAGGAGGTCTGTCTGCGTGAGGAAGTATATGAGAATGTGTGCGTATATGAATGTGTGTGTGTGTGTGCGGTGTTTTGCAGCTGAACGTAGCACGTGGGAGTGGGAGTAAGAAGGAAGGAAGAAATCCCCTCCTCTAGAGAAAATATTCCTTTAACACACATGGCACAACACACGGTCCCTCCTGAATACCTCCCCGTGCTCAACTTGCAACACACTATATTACTATATACCCCCAAACACACAGACACACACACATCCATCAAGATGCTCTGATGCAGAATTAACTTAACAAACAGTGGAAAGACATCCACTGACCCTTTCCACTATGAATACCCGATGTGCCTTGAACACAAGCCCAGACACGGAGGAGTTTCACAAACACACACACACACACATACACACACACATACACACCCTCCCTCCAAGCGTCATCAGGGTGAGCCCTGATGGAAAAGCCTAGTCTCTGTGGAGGAAAAAAGGGCTCTTCTCAGGCACACACACACACACACACACACTCCAGAGTTTACACCATCCAAGGCGCACACACACACACACATGTGTGTGTATGCATACACAACCCTGAGGGACGCCTTTGCTGACTCAGGCGTGTATACACTCCGCTGAACAGAGTGCACACTAAATTATTAACAACAACAAAATATGTGAATGCATTAAACATGAAGTGGCCGTCAATAATGTATCGCTAAGCTCAACACACACATACACATGCATACACACACACACAAACAACACATTTGTTTATTGATTCTTAATGCTAATGTAAACATTTGTTTGTCAATCATGACCTAAAGTGCAAACATACTGACAGGAAGTTCAGCTGTGTCCCGCAGGTCCACCTCGAGGATTAGGAGGTGGACGCTATCCAGAAAAAAAATGAGCTAGTTACTGTAGCTAGCATCTAACTTTCACTGGAAAGACTGAAGATAGCAGATAAGCAGATAACAGATAGCAGCCAGCTCTAATAAAAATGTGCTGAGAACTAAACTAAAAAAGTGAAATAAGTTAGTAGCTAACAGAAAAAGACTGTAGAAAGAGATTAGCTTGCAGCTACTGTAGCACAACTGAACAAAGCTGTAGATGGAAACTAGCCAGCTAACTCTCATGAAAAAGATCTCAAGATGTCTAATTGGAATTAGCTAAGAGCTAACTCTTGTGAGAAAGACTCCATGTGGGAATTAGCTCTTGTAAAAAGGAGCTCAGATGGAAATTTGCTTGTACAGTAGCTTGTGCTAGTGAAAAAGACTGCAGATGGAGATTAGCTGCTAGTTAGCTCTAGTAAAAAAGAGCTCAGTTAACTAGCACCTACTGTAGCTCTAGTAAAGAAAAGAGTTCATCACATGAGGAAATTAGCTCTCAGCTAACCCTTGTAAAAATAATAATAATAATAATAATAATAATAATAATAATAATAATAATAAAAGCTCAAAGGGGGAACCTGTAGATGCATATATTCACAGTATTATGAATGATGTGGTTTTTTTTCTGTGGCTTTTCACAGTGTGAGTGATTTTACCCACCCACTAGAATCAGGGCAATAGCGGCGTTAATTAACCCACACAGTCACACGAAAAACTTGTGAGCAGAAACAATCCCACAAATGTTATCATCATTCTGAACTTTGCCTCGGGCTGGGTACAGTAGAGCAGCGTAAGTGTTTGAGTTTAGGCTTCCTCACTGTGGAGTTAAAGGCTTTAACAAAAGGTTTTAGAAAAGTAATCAACTCCTGTGTGTGCGTGCGATAGTGTAGCTTGATGCCCCGTCCCACCACTTGTTACTGATTACTTTCCAACCGCAGCTTGAGTGGATTAGTCCTTATTTATTTATTTATTAGTAATTAGCTTTGTATTAATTAAGCATTTAAATAGTTTAGTGAGTGTTGTAACTATAAAACAGTCATATGCACACAACAGAAGCAAATGCGTTATTTACTGTTCATTAAAATGATAAAATGTTGATTTAAAGTGCAAAAAATCCATAAATCATCTCAATAATAAATAATAAATAAATAATCCTGACAATAAATAATAATACCTATTTATACTATCACAGCCCTAAGATAAGGGTGGAGGCAGGTGCATTTATTCCTAATAGCACAAATAAATAATGAGCCCTACATGGGGCACCACACACACTCACTCTCACACACACACACACACACACGCACACACACACACACACACACACACACACAGAGGCAAAAATGGAACATATGCTCCTAGTGTGTAACAGCTGGGGAGATCAGAGTCTACAGGTCATGCTAAGCACACACACACACACACACACACAGATCGGACAACAGAAAATCATAGCTGAAGTGTGTGACCAGAAACAAAAAAAATATAGAAATAAATAAAGATGCAAATCACTCAGGGGTCGGTGTCACCATGGCACTGAGAAACATCAACACACACACACACACACACACACACACACCTACTCTACACACTTCCCCTTACATACACTTGCACATTAGTGTCTTATTAAAGCTGATATACAGTAATTGTAGTTTAATCCACAGTGAGTACCCGAGCATGACAAAGACAGAGATAAACAGGAATATATTCAAAGGAATGTTAGAAAACACTGAACTATAGAGTTCAAGCTAATAGTATGGCTATGACTAAATGTGTCAGATGACCCCAGATGCGGGGTAAATTCTCCACAGAGACCCATTTCATCAGATCACACTCCCCTGTTGTATAATAGTTTCACAATCATGATTTCCAGCACTGACGTTAGTGTAAGCATGTCCTCATTTCCCACTGTGAGGAACAGGTCCTTAACGTTGTCCTCTGTGTTCTGCTGTCGTACCTGATCCTTCTCCAGGTTCAATGTATTACACGTCATGAAATATGTAAAGAGGGATAACAGCGAAAGCTTGGCACAAAACTTTTATTTGAGTTCTTAAGGTTAGATTCTTATTGCGATACAAATCTTTCCATAAGAAATAACGTAAATGCAGATGATCTGTTACAGCCACCCAAAAATATCACCATAGTTACAAAAAATAACATAGCTTTTGAAGGCATGCCAAAGGCAACGTTGGTATCGTGGGTCGACTCTTTCGAAACAGTTTTTGCTGACTGAAAAAAAATGTGAAAAATCCGTAAAAACTCGCTTCGTTTGGATTCCCACTGACGCGATCGAGTTTCAAACGTCTCCTGGACGTACATGCAACTTAGCCGGTTCGGTTCGTTCATATGCCAGAAATACGTTGTATGCCGATGGAAATTATTTTTTTGCAAAATTTCAATTCTTAAGGTGAAAATTCATAATTTGATTTGAGTATATTTGAGATTTGGTTGCTCTCCTGGGAGCTTGTGTCAGTTCTCCTCGGACCTCTCTTAGCAACAAGACAATTCTGGCCAAAGAACTGCCGCTGACTGAACACCCTCAAGTTTTTTTCCTGAAAATTCTCTTAGCATTCCTCTTCTTGGCTCCTATAGATTTCCTTAGCCTGGGTAAGAGCAGAGAATATGATGAACCTTTTCAGCACATAAATGCTTTGAAGCACTAGCACATACCTCCCGTCTTTCCCTCAGCGGAGTAAACAGAATGAGAAGCTCTCGTTCCCTTCCCTTTATTAATATTCACAGACATGAGCTACAAATCAGAAACTAAAAAGAACAACAACGGAAGGTTATTATGCGGCCCTGAGGGGTGAAGATGAGGACGATAAGTGTGTGTGTGTGTTTGTGTGTTTATGTATCCAGTAATAAACATTATCACTAGGCTTAAGTGCATGTACCCACTCACATGGGGTCAGATCTATAAAGTGACGCACTCAGGCTGGAAGATCATAGGCAGCTCCTGGAATATTGAACCAACACTGACATATGGTCACTGACCTGCACTTCCAGAGAGTAGCGTGCGTGTGTGCGTGTGTGTGTGTGTGTGTGGCGAGAGAGAGAGAGAGAGAGAGAGAGAAAGACTGAGTAGAGGTGCAAATATACACACGGGAATGGCAGTAAGTGCCCTGATATAATGGTATTAAACTCAATGATGGACACGCAAGGCAAACAGACCATCAGGGACACTACGGACCTACATTAAACACACACACACACACGGACATGAAAAATGAAGTTTATTGCACAACCCTAAGGTTTCAGCACAGAAGACATTGACCCAAAAAGCCATTTGACCCAAATGATTGCAAAATCCTTTACAGAAACTAAATCTGTGTTAAAGGTAATGAGAGACAAACGTTCTAGTTTAAACTAGCGCTAAACATTTAACTTTAGCTAAACACAAAAAATAAGCAAATAAAAAAAAAAAAAAAAACTTTCCTGGCTAAACTGGGGACTTTTTTTTGTCACTCCTCATCATTTCATCTACTATACTGTACATACAGTACATATCAAAGTATATCATAAAACCATGACTTTTGATTGAAACGTTTAACCGAAACAAAACTGTATGCTGTCGGTTCACACATTTCACTAAAGTGGTATTTTTGTGACAGGATCTACATGATAAACACAGGACATCTGTAGTTATGACGTGAACGCCGTTCCAGCCTGCGATCTGCAGCGATTTGGTCATGTATAGCACAGCTGTGAAGTGTCATGAATATTTATCCCATGTGCCACATGTTTTATGGTAAGAAAATACGTCCAGGTTGACAACAGCAGCGTGTTGTTGTCATCTCCAGTGACCAATGGCCTCATTAGTATTTGTACATATGGGACGGGGAAGCAGACGCACACGGCTGTACTCGCCTGATACCGAGCAATCGAGGGAAAGAAAATAAAAAAACGATGCTCATTAAACAAAGGCTATCTCCATCACACACATACACACACACATACATACATACACACAAACAAAGCGCAAAGCGTCTTTGGAAACGTCAACCTTTTCAAACAGACAAGAATTCCGTGCCTTCTTCAACCCTTCAGCCGTACCATCACCGAACACACAGACGTGCTGAAATGATATGGAAAAATGTCACGCTTCAAAACTGTCACATGACGCACAAACACACACACTCAAATATGTCCTACGGTATGTGCCGTTTTTTTTTTTTTTTAAAGGAGAAAATGAAGAACTTTGCATATTAACCTTTATCATTAACATGTGATCTTCAAGTCTCTCAATATAAACTTCTAGGTTGCTTTTTTTTTTTCTCCGTCTGTTTTCATCAACGGTTTAACTCATGACCCACAATGCCATGCTGACAGCGGTGCATTCAGATTTAGCCTTCATGTCGGGTCTGGCTAGAGAGAGCGATGCGGCGGTGAATCTCAAAACTTGGACAGAATATTTCGAAAAACATCTTGTAATGCAAGAAAAACATCTCGCAAATCAGACAAACCAAAACATCTTACAACTCAGACGCAACATCTCTGGAAAAACATCTGGTAACTCGGACAAAACATCTCGTAACTCGGACAAAACATCTCCTAATTGAGACGGAACATCTTATAACTCTAGAAAAACATCTTGTAACTCGGAGAGAACATCTCGCAACTTGGACTGACCATCTCGCAACTTGGACTGAACATCTCCTAACTCAGACAGAACATCTTATAACTGGAAAAACATTTTGTAACGTGGACTCAACGTCTCATAACTCGGACAGAACATCTCGCAACTCGGACCGAACATCTGGTAACTCGGATGCAACATCTTGTATCTCTGGAAAAACATCTGGTAACTCGGATGAAACATCTGGTAACTCGGACGAAACATCTGGTAACTCGGACAGAACATCTCCTAATTGAGACAGAACATCTTATAACTCTGGAAAAACATCTCGTAACTCGGACAGAACATCTCGTAACTTGGACTGACCATCTCGCAACTTGGAACAAACATCCGGTAACTCGGACCAAACATTTCGTAATTCGGACCGAACATCTAGTAACTCGGTGTCTTATAGACGCGTTGCATTCTGGAATTCTGAGTCTGCTTAAAGGAATACCAAAAAAATACAGCACCAATACAGATGTTAGTACTGAAATCACTAAAGTCATATTTGAACATGAACATATTTAACATGTTTCACAGTGGACTTTTTTCATTCTAGTAAGCAACAACCGGAGAGAAGAAAGAAAAACAAGTTGAAAAAAAGGACAATGTCTGTCTCCCAGCGGTAAACAGCTCTTAATCATTGTGGCCTTGCTGCCAGGGAGGATTCATTACCACAGAGATCAGACGGAAAGAGAGAAAAAGCGATAGAGAGAGAGAGAGAGAGAGAGAGAGAGAGGGGGGGGGAGAAACAAGAAGATGGAGAT
>JAQMYJ010000004.1:4444846-4458497 GCA_030014305.1 Clarias laeviceps | reverse complement strand
CCCCCCCCCCCCCCCCCCCCCCCCCCCCCCCCCCCCCCCCCCCCCCAAACCAGAAGAGGGAGAGACGGATAAACAGACAGATAGACAGGTAGAAAAAAATACAAGATACAGAGAAACACAGAAGCCTCAGTGCTCACATCTGGGGTCTACACAAAGCTCATGTGACAAGATCACAGAACACACACACACACACACACACACACACACACACACACACACACCCTTCTTATTATCAATACGTTATTAACAAATATCCTCAATAGGCTCTTTAATGGAACTGTAGCCTTTCCAGGCAGGAAAACACCCTGGGTGAGATGCCAGTCCATCACATGACACACACACACACACACACACACACTCACACCTTCAGGCAGTGCAAAATAGCCGATCCACCCAGTGACCTCGGAGATAAAGTAGCCGTCACAAACATGGGGAAAAACTGAACACGGAACTGAATTGGTATTGCGAAAAGTATACATTTGTTTAATGGGCATATATTTTATATAATATTGTGTGTGTGTGTGTGTGTGTGTGTGTGTGTTCTGAAGACACTGGATGTCTTATATTTCTGGATGTCTTGTGTTCTTTCAGCCAGTCAATGTGTTAAAAAATATGCAGAATAACCCACACAAACACACACACACACATACAGTACACACACAGAGCGATTCTCTGATTTGAAGGCAGACACCTAAAATGAAGCGTCACCTAACGAGCGGCTCGGTTTAGACCCTGGGCTGCTTTGATATTCCTCTAAAGCTCAGTAGTGCAATTTGTGCAGCAGAGAAGAGCTGAAAGGAGCCGCAGCCTCGTCCCTGCGCCGTCTATTTAAAGTCCTTATTAACTCGGCATGTAAACTACAGAGCCACACACACACACACACACACACATCAAAGTAACACCTCAACTATAAATACATCCCCCTCACTGTCTGTCTGACTGTCTGTCTCTCACTGCCTTTTCTCAGTCTTACATTATCAGTCTATCTGTCTGTCTCTTTCCGATACAGTCTCTCTCTCTCTCTCTCTCTCTCTCTCTCTGACTCACTATTTATATCTGTGTGTCTTTTCTTCTCATAGACTGTTGATTATTCTGTCTAACTGTCTCTCTCTCAGTCACACTTTCAGTCAATCAGTCTTTGCTCTGTCTCTCTTTTACTATCTATCTATCTATCTATCTATCTATCTATCTATCTATCTATATACCATATGTCTGCCTGCTTATCTGTACATCTGTCTCTCTTTGTCTATTACTCTATCTATCTCCCTTTTATTCACTCAGTCTGTCTATCTATCTTCCATCAGTCTATCCATCTCTCTGACTATCTATCTGTCTGTCAATCCATCCATCCATCTGCCTGTAAACCTGTCTGTCTATTTATCCATCTTTCTTTTATCTGCTAATCTGTCTTTTTATGCATCCATCCGTTCATCTGTCTATCTATCTATCTATCTATCTAAGTGAAAGGAAATATTTAATATGATGGAAACTTCAAAGCACTTATGTAAGTCGCTCTGGATAGGAGCGCATGCCAAATGCAAATATCTATCAATCTATCCATTTATCTGCCTGTCTACATCTACAGTATCTATCTATCTATCTATCTATCTATCTATCTATGTCTGTTTCTTTAAGTCTGTCTGCTCTCCTGTATTCTCCTAACGATCCTCTCGATCTGGAATTAAACATGTCATTAAATCTCTCTCATGGCGAGTCTCGGGTTCGTGACGCTGCGCTCCGTCTGTACACTCGAAGGCAGACGCGGAGGCCGGAGAGCAGCTCGTCTGCGCACGCTGAGTCCTCTATGTGCAGGACACTGAGACTAAAGTTGTCAGGCTGTTGAAGGGGTCTAATTAGCGTTTGGGACGCGCGTGTCTCGCCTTGAGAGCTCCCCCAGTGAGACACAGCTCAATCACAAACCAGCTGCGAGTAAAGAGACGGAGAGCTTGTCGGATCTCCATGCTCTGAGATTGTGTGTGTGCGTGTGAGTGTGTGTGTATATATGTTAATGTTAAAGACGCTAAGCTTGTAGAACAGGAGGTACAGCTGCAGCTTCAGCCCGAGCCATTAATTATTATGGCACATGATTAATATAGGAGGAATCATATATCACACCCATATATTACACACGGACGCTGTAACGCTGTGACCCGGTGTTGCGGGGAAGCGATGCCATGCTGTGCATCAGCATAATCATGAAAGTGACACCAGTGTGTTGACGCACATGTGCGTCTGTGCGAGTGTGTGTGTAATGAGGGCTCTCTGGTGGGCACGGGATACAAAGGCCGCCCGCCGCTGTGAGGTGCTGTATTAAAGGGGCACAGACGGCTTTCCAGAACAGCTGTCTGGATTACTGTTAATAATAACACAAAATAAAAATTTAAAAAACCTCCACAGTGCCGCAGGCCTTTTTTTAACACCCCGATCATACACTCAAACGTCTCACGAGCCCCACAGCACCACCTCATCCCCGGATCCGACGCGTACGGCCCCCGGATCTGGCCTCTCTCCCTGGAGCGAAGTGCGTTAGTTTGTGTTTGTGGAGGGGTGGGTGGGGGGGGAGAGGGGTAATGGGGGGTCCTGCCAAGCCCCTCTTCATTTGGACTCATTCATCGCGAAGAATGGAGTCGTGCCGAGACTTTCATCTCGAGAATACAAAAAGAGAGAGGGAATCAAGAAGCCGAAATCAGAGAGAGGTGGAGGATGAAAGGAGGGAGAAGGAGATTAAGAGCGAGGAGGAGAGAAGGGTAAGAGATGAGGCGATGGCTGAGCAGGGATAATCCTCTAGGGTCTTCAAAGTTGAACGTGATGTGACGACGTGGAAAAACACGCGCCGTGATCCGGGCGGTCGAGAAAACAGGAAATGAAAGGAGGAAAAGAAAAAAGACGAGCGCGGTGGCATATTAAACACGTAACACTAAAACACACTCGAGTCAATCAGACTGATATGTGTTGTAAGATTCATGTAATAATCTTTTTTTTTTTTTTTTTTAAAAAGACATCAAGACCGACTCTTACACCATGCTATCTCTATCCCGAACTCCGAATCAGCGAATGGTCCAATAACACAGTGCTTATCTGAGGGCCGAGCGTCAGCCTGAGCGGACTGAGCCGTGTGGACAGGAGGAAACGACCGTATTGTCTTGTTGTGACAGAGGAGAAGATGCGGTCCTATCTGATTATGACGAAATCTGATATCCATCGGCGTTGTGGCTGAGCCGCTCGAAATGAGACAGAGAGATTAGGGCCACAAACTTGTTCCACACACACACACACACACAAACGGTTCAATTACAGTCCACTTGCCATGGGGACGCTAAAATAAGATCTTAACGTTTGAAAAGTTAATCTTGGTTACACTGTTATCGCTGGCTTTTATTTCACGTTTGCCACAGAGTCAGTCTGGACGCCGGACAGGTTGTCATTATTGAGAACATACGATTTAGGTAGGATTTAAGCATTTCAGGACTGCTTTCACAGCAAAGTAATCACCAGTGGAGTGGTGTGATGTGCAGTTACTCTTACCACCCTGAAGTTGAATGCTTCAGCTGAAATACCTCTCAGATAATGCGTATTTTACATACCTCAAACTCTAATAACTTCACTCCTCCTGCAAATGTGGCATTTCGGTGTCTATGTTAATGAGCTACTGCTCAGCCACGCCCCTCCATAGAACAGCAAAGCTGAGCAATAAGTTGGGGGGAGGGGCTCTTCTCATATGAGGTCACGTTGGAGGAAAACTTAACTCTGAACATTCTTGTTTAAACCCCCAGCCAATACAAAAAGGACAACAAAAAAAAAGCAGGCAATGTTTGTTTTTTTTCTTCTCATATTTTATCATCAGAGACTCATTTGAACATCTAAAAGTAGTTGCCCTTTAAAGTTACAGGTTTTCTTGCTACAAAGCACTCACACTGGAGACTCCTTCAGTAAACATTGATCAAATATGTACGCACTTGCTGTATAATTTCCCACAAACAAGCTCAAACGATATTCTGATGATTTACTGTCATTTATACAAACCAAAAGTCTTTTAAATAATCAAAGAACTATGACTGAAAACAGTGGTTAGAATAAAGAATTCTGCCTTTAACGAACGTTAACTGTTAACACGCAATATCACGTCTCATGAAATATAGTTTTAGTCATACGGCTGTAGCTTTGAACGAAAATTAATTTGTGGGAGACAAAATCTACTGTAGTTTAGTCCTAATAAACATTCTAGTGTTATTGAATGAGCGTGGCAGTGCTACACCACTCCATGCTGCTCATGAAAGAGTCATCGTACTGTAGGTGTTTTTCAAAATCAGTCTCCCAGCACCTTCAGTCTTTTATCTCTCTCTCTTTCTCTCACTCTCTCACACACACACACACACACACGCTCTCTCTCTCTTTTTCAGTTTTCACCCCATTGATGAGTCAGCCCGTCTTTTGGGAATGCATGATGGGGTTCATCAAACGCACAAATAACACAAGTGCCTGACTCATATTCTCACCCCTACACACACACACACACACACACACACACACACACACACACACGCGTACAAAATATGCTCGAGTTTCAAAAAGACAACAACTGTGTAATGTAAGTATACAGTATGTATTCCCAGTTATTCATTTTATAAAATTTTATGAACATTAATTAAAATATCTACTTATTTTTTATAAGAGTTTGTGAACCTTTAAATGTGAAAATTAATTTTTAGTTGTAAAAACCAGCATTTGCTTCATATGTATGCTTATTATTTTTTAAACTAATTAATTTCATACTTATGCTTAGAGTTTATAAGAGAAAATCAACAATTTAACAAAACCAGAATGTCAGATTTATGTCTTCCTTTTCACAATTTTCATATAATTTTAAAAGTTCATATTTTTGCTTATAAGCATTTATAAACACAACAGCACTGTAATGTTAGGGTTATTTATATTTTTACTAAAAGCCAGTTTCATATGTAAGAATTTTATGAACACCAATGACAATATAATGTCAGAGTTATGTATTATTTCTTCCTTAGTTAGTTTCATATATACTATGTGCTTATAAAACATTTAATAGTTCCACATTTATGCTTATGAATTGTTTATGAATATGAATTAGTTTCATATTTATGCTTATAAGAGGTTTATGAACACTAATTAGTTTTATATTTAAGCCTGTAAGAGTTTTATGATTATTAACTCATTTCATATTTATGCTTATAACATTTTACGGACTTTAATTAGTTTCAGATTTACGCTTATAAGAGGTTTATGAACACTAATTAGTTTTATAGTTATGTTTATAAGAGGTTTATGAACACTAATTAGTTTCAGATTTATGCTTATAAGAGGTTTATGAACACTAATTAGTTTTATATTTATGTTTATAAGAGGTTTATGAACACTAATTAGTTTTATATTTATGTTTATAAGAGGTTTATGAACACTAATTAATTTTATATTTATGTTTATAAGAGGTTTATGAACACTAATTAGTTTCAGATTTATGCTTATAAGAGGTTTATGAACACATTAGTTTAATATTTGTGCTTAGAAGAGGTTGATGAATATTAATTCAATTCATATTTATGCTTATGCTTATAACATTTTATGAGACTTAATTTTTTTCATATTTATGCTTATAATGATTTATTCAAAACACTGTAATGTCTACTTTCTGTAAAAGTTTATAAGAGGTTTATGAACACAAAACACTAACTTACACTACAGGAACCATGTAACCATGTTTTCAAGGTTGATTAACTCGGATGTTCTGCAATGGCAGCGTATTACACACATTCATGATGAATGACTATAGAGATATATGACTTTGTGGCTTGGGGTAATTGGGATCAATGAAGGCAGCTGTCTACTACCACTGGCCCAATTAAAGGGTCAAGGTCATGACTGCATTCAAGGTCAAGCCCCTGAGCAAAGGTCAGAGGTAAGAGGGTAGCGGGGAGACGAGAGAGTAGTTCAGAGGCTAAGTGACCTGACCGCTGACCACATGTGCCGCGGTCTAATGAGCTGCAGAAGCAGCTGAGCGGCGGCCATGTTGGATTCAGAACAGCAAGTACAAAGAACAATAAGTCTTTATTCACGCTGGGGGTGTCCTGGAGAAAAAAATAAAACACTGACCCAGTGCTAATGTGATGATATGAAAAAAAGTCACTCAGTACGGACACTGTAACCATGACAACACTTTTATCTGGTAAGTTTTGTTTAAATGCTCTGCTTAGCTCTCTGTCTAGATGGGACTCGAAATTCCCTGCAAAATTTTTTCTCCCAGACGGGACCTAATGTGAGTGTACATTATCCTGGTCACTGTGGGTGCAAAACAATTACTTGTGAATTTAAAGCAACTCTTTTTATGAAAAGAAATTATGAAAACAAACAAAATATGGACATATACACTGATCAGAAGCATATTAAATAACATTAACTAACATTAACACATTAACATTGAATATCAATTATACACCAATAAACAGGTGACAGGATCACGGGCACCCAAGGCTCACCCATGTCCATGGGGAGTAAAGGCCACCCTGTCCGATCTGACCCCAAGGAAAAGTCAATGCAGCACCAATCGCAGAAAAGAGTCAATGTCAAAATTGTAGAATGACACCCAGTCCACCATTGTTCACAGCCCATGGAGACCCCACAGTACCCAAAGGTTTCGCTGTCAAAGTCATGGAGCCAGACACCACTGCACTTGCACCCCCAGAAGTCTTGCGGAGGGGCCCAGAAGTGGACCTACATAATACTGGGCTTAAGTTTTGGTTTGTTATAATGTTATGGCTGTATTATATCTGGATGCTGGAGAACTGCTACTGAATAAACAGCGTCCTTCCTAGATACATAAATTAGAACATAAATTAGGATATTTCCAGTACAAGTCATAAAATGTTTTATTCTCACTCATTAACTAAGTGTCACTCTTGCTTTCAGAGTTGAAATCTGATTGGTCAAGTGATATCGATATCAAAATGATAAATTTTTCGACGAAAATCCTTACAAATCCTTTTCTATTCCGTTATAAAGGAAAACAGTCCCAGGGGCATAGCGTTACGCCGTTTGGAAAATCAACCATCTCAAATCAAAGATTTAATGTGTGGACCCGACGCCAAGATATTCCACAGTAAAATTATCCATATTGCACAGAATGCTAACAGATAATGAGGCCTTGTGTCTGCTTTTTTTCCCCAACCCATTGCTACTATTCAGCATTGATGTGCAGCAAATGACACATTTCATACCGTACTCCAATTAGAGACAACTAGGCCTGCAAGCCTTGTTTTAAAAAGCTGCAAAATAGGGGGAAAAAATGTGTGTACGTGAGAGGATTACAAAAAGCATCTTTCTCTCTGTGTCTCTCTCTTTCTCTGGTGTTTTTCCACTGGTGCTAATCACATGCAGCAGTGTTCTGGTAAACCCTCAGTAATGATCCTATTTACACTTGTTGCCAGATTAATCAACCTTTAGCACTGAAGTCTTGGGTCCGTATTGAAAGATGAAGGCAACAAGGCTGGCGTGCAACTTAGCGCCAGCTAAATGCTAAAATCTGTTTTTTGGGCCCTTATTATGGCCAATGTCGAACTAATTTTTTTAACTGAACATGGTGCGCCATCCATCCATCCATCCATCCAGAACTCTCCATATTAAATCAAAATGTAAATGTTAACCTCCTTTTATAACTAGCCATCCTGGCACTTTTCGGTAAAGTTATTTTTCAATAGTTTCGACCAAAGTACTTTCCTCTCCTCTCTCGCTCAGTGGTAATAGCTTGAAATAGAGTGCGCCTTCAGGGCCATCATCCCATGAAATAAAACCACGTTTGTCCGTTCTTTCTGGCTGCCCCGCTTGATGGGACTGTAGACGCAAAGACAAGCTGAGACACTGCCACAGCTTCGTCCTTTCCTCTTCAGCTCCCCTCATCCGAGTCCAGTCCTTTTGATTAGAACTTACAGAGACACCTCTTACACACATAAACTGCTGTGTGATTGTTCCTGCCTCTCTGATTGGCTGTCAGTTATTCCACTTTTATTAGGGGAAAGGAGAACTCTGTGTTTAGCAGACAGAAATTCTTTGCGAACACAGATTTATTTCATCTCAGTCTTAGTCTTGGGACGAGATACACTGTAGATAATACAGCTGATTTTTTAGATAATGTCGAATTTATCCGAGTTTATTTTACAAAAAATAAAATTGTCTTGTATGTTAGACAAGAAAAAAAAATTTTTTTTTAAATGAAATACCTGCTGTGGGTTTGTAAAATGTATTTAGTGGTGACGTTGGTGGTGCTGGTGGTACTGGTGGTGGAGATAGTGGTGTTGTTATTGGTAGTATGAATGCTGTCAGTGGTGAAGGTGTTAATGTTATTAGTGGTAGTGGTGTTGATGTAGTTTAATGTCGTAGTTGATGGGAGTGTTTGTGGGGGTAGTAATTGTGTTGTTGTTGGTGGTATTGCTGTAGTTGTTTGGTTTGATGAAGTTGCTGTTGGTGTTAATGTTGTAGCTGGTTAGTGGTAGTAGTGTTGCTGGTGGGGGTGTTGTAGTTAGTGGTGGTGGTAATGATGGGAGTGTTGGTGGTGGTAGTAGTGAGGGTGTTGATGTTGCAAAATGATTGGTGGTGGTAGAGGCGCTAATCTTGGTTTAGCTGGTGGTGGTGATGTTGCACATGGTGGTGGTGACATTAATGTTTTAGTTGGTGGTGGTGGTGGTGGCGCTTATGTTGGTTTAGCTGGTCACCATGGCTGTAAAGAGTGATTATTCGAGTTACCAGAGGCTTCCTATCAACTCAAACCAGTCCTTATTCAACTACTAGCGATCTTTAAACCCCATGAGATCAGAACTTTTTGAACTACTCAAACGAGCCATTCCAGAGAAACAGGACTCTTCAGACTAGTGTCCTTTTTCAGCCTTTCAAGCAAAGTGCTTCTGAACCTGGAGAGGCAGTCATAAATAAAGTGGTTTCACCTGCTACCACATCAGGAACTCACTTGTTTATACAACCGGTCATCGAAAAAGTCCTACAGTATGTTTCTGGGAAACTTTCAGTGCCACATGTTTAACCACACGTTAGCCTGTCATTTAGCTCTAAGGACTCTTTTTTAAGGATTTTGCTACATTTACAGTATATTTATATACATATATTATATAAATAATCAAGTGTCGTTCAAAGCTACGGTGATATTTATACACCTACATGAGATATTGCGATATGTTTCATGTTCAGAGATGGAGCTCAGCTGTCTCATATAGGACTCTATATCACATTCTATATCTGAATGTCATTTCTTTAATAAAAATCTTTTCAGTGTGTGTGTGTGTGTGTGTGTGTGTGTGTGTGTGAGAGAGAGTGAGTGAGTGTGTGATTCAGATTTAGATAAGATTCATGTTAATACTTTCAGTTATGACTTTGTTCCCTGTGACTGGCTTTGATATTAAGAAATAAGTTCCTGATTTAACGCCACTATATAATGTGTGTGTGTGTGTGTGTGTGAGAGAGAGTGCTGTATTGTAAAGCAGGGGCACATGTGTAGGTGGAGTAGATTGGATTGGTTTGTAATACCCCTAATGGAATGGATGGGAAGGTCACACAGTCAGTCACCTTTAAAGGGCTCCGAAAAGACGAGGGAATCAATATTCTCGGGCAGGTGAGAGGGGAGAGAGAGAGAGAGAGAGAGAGAGAGAAAGAGAGAGAGAGAGAGGGAGCAGGAGAAATCAAGAGAGAAAACAGCATCTCGATATATACAACGGTGGCAAGTCACCTTTTCAACCCATATATCAAGCTTTCAGCAGGCCACTCAGCCAACCACAAACATTCAGAATTTATAGCAGTGCTGAAATGTAGCTACATAAACACTAACGCGCACTCACACACACTCACACACACACACACACGTGTGAGCAGGAACGCACAGTCCTACGGTGCAAAAATACTGCAGTACTATCGGATGTCTGTCTAGTTTTCAAGGATGCTTCATTATCTTCCAGTGCAGTTAAAAAAAAAACACTTTACGTGAGAGTGTGTAGATTGAACTTGAGAGACCGAGCACATACACACACACAAACAGACACACACACTCCGGAATGCCTGTTCGTTATCGGAGAAAAAAAAAAAACGGTAAACTTCAGTGAAATATATCCGTTCCGATCGATTGTGGCCTGCAGAAGGTGTGGAAACAGATGCTTGAGCAACAGAAACACAGTGGATAACCTTTCATAAATACGCCGCCAGTTTTTTTTTTCCGTCCTGTATTGCGTTTCTGCCTCACATCATCCCTCAGATACTGAATGCAGCATTGAAAAAAAAAAAACAAAGGCGAAAAGAACATTTACTAAAGGAGCGTGCCATCTTTCTTATAGGAGAACAGTGTTCTAGGTGAGTGACGTCGTGAAGCGATATCGCAAACTGCCATTTTTGGGCTGATGGCGTTGCGTGATATTTTTTTATGCTTATGGTTTTATGAAACAGAGTTGCGGTTATAAATTTAAAGTTGATTGTTTTTCCTAATTGAAGACACGGCTTTGTTATTTACAGTATTATATGAGGGGTGTTCGAGTCAAACCGGGATTTGTGATGAACTGTCTGGTGAAGGCGTGATGAAGGAGTACAAGTGATTGACATTTACAGAAGACTTCGAGTGCAGTACTGTGATGAGACTCTTAGTCACAGTGACACATTTGAATGGTCCGTGAATGACGATCCCGACCGAGGTGGCTCGGAGCCCACTGCAATCATTCCTGTGAACGTTCCCGATATTGGAAAATTGATGGATAACTTGTCGCCAACTTGTGGAAGAGACGAATATGTCTGTGGGAAGTGTCCACACAATCATTCACCAACACATTACAGGAACTTGGCCGTACAGTCCTGACCTCTTTCCACATTAAAGGGGTTCCTGGGAGGCCAGAGTTTCAGACGTGAAGCAGACATGGCTTCGGCGTACTAGCAAAACTGGGATAAGCGTAGCAGGGGATTATATAGAGAAATAAAGGGAGATCTTACTCTCAGAACTGCGTTATGTTATTCTGCACAGTCAAAAGTCAAGATTTGAACTTGGCAACCACAAAACAAGTTCCTTTCATAATATTTAAATAATTTACAGAAAAATTCAGCACATCTATAATCCCACACACAATTTTTAATAATATATGTTGTGATGCATTCACCATGCACGAACTAGTGACTAGTTGTTACTATAGATAATATAACAGTGGAGCATGTGGATTAATATAAAGCTGTGATTTGTCTCATAAACAGAACTCGAGTTACAGAACGAGTCAACAGCTTCTGACAATTCAGAATCGAGAACCGATATTTACAAAGCTATTTAAGAATATCCTAACAACCAGCTTTAACCAATGACATCATTTAAATACTAGACTTGGAGCCAACTCACTGGTTTATATGTATTTTTTTTTTCTGGAAATATTTTATTTTGCAACAGTGTTCTTATGCAGCAACCTGCCAATTTCCTTTTCCTAATAAGAGCTGTACTGCTCAGACCACAGTGTGTTGAAACTCTCATTAAAACTCTCCAGATTTTACAGCAATGCTGCATATCTCTCCAGGGACAAGGCCACAGCTGCCCCCTTCTTTTGACTTTAACACTCAAAAGTTTCCAGTCTCCCTGCTGGCCAGTTTGCCCATCCAACCAGAAATGGTTACACCAAAAAAAAAAAAAAGACATGATGTTGCCGTTTTTCCCCGGATCATCGTAATTCCACTCTTTGCACCCGGATCAATTATGCATGTACTGCGGTGATAAGGAGGAAATGAGGTGGAGCTGGGAGAGGTTGTGGGGCAGGAGGGAGAGCAAGGGAACCTGGGAGTGTGCCAGAGAGTGAAGAGCACTTTACTAAAACAATAAGAGCAGCCGTTAACCCCGATGCCCCAGGCCACGTGAAACAGAGGGCGATATTAATTAATGTGCCAACAGGAAGCAGTCGTGGAGTGGAGCCGGTGGCTGATCGAGGAGCGCAAATCGGCGCTGAGTGCTTACTGAAGTGGATGTTGGTTTAAGGTTAAATGTGTCCTGATGACAATGAGAATTATTTCTGGGTAAAGGATTAAGGTTGAGAAGAGCAGGGGGAAAATGAAGGAAGGGCCAAGTAGCTGTTTCGGTGTAAGTCGTTTCAGTCGGTCGTTTTTTTAGAAGCAATTTAACTTCAAAAAGCGTGAATAGGCCCCCGAGCTGGAACTAGCGCTGATCTGAAAATCCCGAAATGCCTGACGCATTGTTAGTGAGTGTTTTTCGAGGGTTATGTTTCATCCAAATGTTTCGTTTGCATATGTATGAAAAAACAAGTTTTACGAGTCACAGTTCCAGAGGGCTCCATCTGTTTTTGCTGAGACGGAATACAGACTAAATGATCCGCTCACTTCCCATCATTCTCACACGAACACGCGCTCATTCTCACTATCGTTCTTCTGCTAATGCTCTGCTGCTTTATTATGCACTCCTGTTTAATAGGTCTGTACACACAGGCGTGTATAATAAGCAGAACCTGCTACCGTACCAATCATCTGGTGATGTTGGGAAACTTTTTAGTAGTCGGTTGCTGTTCTGAATTAAGTAAACCAGCCCAAGGTGAACTTCATAGAAATAAATCTATGAGACAGGATGCTGGAACATCATGGAGTCATTGTTTGGTTTGTGGCATCAGCTTATCTCCTGGACTTTATGGATGGTCTATCTCAGTTTTTTTCTTTCAAGTCTAGTTTCTTTGCATTGACAAGCTCATTATATTAGACCTGTTAGCAACCAAGTCTACAGTTTCCAAGTATACCTAACGAAAATAGACAATCCATCTACAATGGTAGGTCACTCGAGGCTTGACCACTCACTTTCATGTAACATTAAGTCTTTTTGCACCAACTTGATTTTTCAAGGGTCATTCTGGAGAATTGCCAAGACTCCAAGCGAAACCAAATGTAAGAAGCACTTTTTTAATAATCCACTTGCAATGTTTCAAATGGTGAGCAAACTGGGCATATAAGATAATTGGGTTGGGTTGCAAGACAGAAGGGATGAAGATGAAGTGTCCCCCAACTTGCTAAACTATACAAATCATCTGGCCTCTAAAACCCTGTCATATTCTGAGATGGAGGATGCTTTTTTTCTTTTTTTTTTGGAAGGTTCCATATTTAGACATTTTCTCCATCAATACCTCAAGATATCAGGTGGTGTCCTTTAGTACAGTCCAGTAGTTCCTAACCCTGGTGCTGGACGACCCCCAGGAGTATTCTGCCACACCAGATTTAACTAATCAGCTAATTAACAGCCTTTTTTTTTTTTTTTAAATTAGCAATAGGCGTGGCAGAACATGGAAAACACTAAAATGTCTATGGCCGGGAGTCAGGAACCACCACTTTGGTACCTTGTTAGTCCTCTTTACTTAGTTACTGTGTCAACTCACTACTTTAATGCTTACATGAACTTTCTGACGTCCTGAATCTGCCCATGTTAGATTTAAAGCCCTGTTTATATATATATATATATATATACTCAGCAAAAAAAGAAACGTCCTTCTTTCACGTCAGGCTTTCAACTGTTTTTACTTTCAGTAAACTGTAAAAATGTAAAAATGTTTCACAATGTGTCCCTGAATGAAGGGAGGCTCAAAATCAAAAGTAGCAGTCAGTATCTGGTGGCCAC
>JAQMYJ010000004.1:4394409-4444746 GCA_030014305.1 Clarias laeviceps | reverse complement strand
TTTTTACAACATTATTGTTGAAATACACAGTCCTGAAAAAGGGACGTTTCTTTTTTTGCTGAGTATATATATATATATAAAAGCTGTCTTCTTGTCAACTCATGAACTGTACTTAATGCCCACTGAGTCTCAAGTATGACTCAGCATTGAAGCCTTGGAGCCTTGAAGGGACACACCAGGACTTGTCTCTGCATCACTGTTCTAGTGGAATTAACTTAGCACCTGAATCTCTTAGATTTTTTTTATCTGACCATCTTTTGACAAAGTACAGTATCTGAGGAAACACCATGTGCCTACCTTATTACGCTGGTATCTTTAGACTTGGGTTAATCTGCACTGGTATTGGTTGCGTCTTCCAACCAGGCAACCATGCAGTACTCTATTACAAGTCCATCCACCCGAAGAAAAATCTTCTTAGTGAACTAACAACTGCAATCAAGAGACTTTGACAAGTCAGCACTGTGTACTGGAGCATTAGACAGCAATCAGCCAGCTGTGCTTCAAACCACAGGCTGAAACTAAAACAGTGGTAATGACGGAACGCAATCCATTTCAAGGCCAATCAAGCCAAATGTCTGTGGTCAATCTCCAATGCCCTCATTAAACCAAAAGAACGTGAATCAAACAAGAAAGAAGTAAGGAGCAAAAGCAGGTTTCCCTCTAACCAGCCGACGGGGTGCTTGCAGGTTGACTAAGTTCCTCGCTGGCGAAACTGGAATATGCACTTGGCAAATGATGACTTTCAGTGACATGACAAGTCAATAAAGAACACACACATCATGATGTCCATGAAAATCCCTTTTCTGACAGCAATTCAGAGCAAGTGCATCTTCACAATCTTCATCCTCGACAGCTCGATTTGCAGGCCATAACCGAAAGAGGCATTTCTTCAAGAATTGAAACGGCATATATGACCCAGAACCGTAGCAGGTCTCTCGGTTTGAAGGACCTGTTCTTCCTAGATATGACAGGCTGAGGGTTAGAGTTTGAGTTTGAGTTATGCAGCGGTATGCGCTGTCGAATCTTTCAGCACATTTTCAATGCATCTCCTTCCCTCATCTTCCTGAGAGGCATCAATAAGCAGCATCAACAACCCCTCTGCGGCCATGAAGCACACCTAAACTCCTTTGACAACTACTTCTTAAAGTTTCTCCTTCGATTTTTCCAGGTGAGAGGTGGCGCTAGAAAGGGCAGCAAATCTTATTTCTGGATTTGGGAGACCTGTGGGTCAGAGAGAAAGACAAGGAGAAGAGAGGAGGAGAAAGATTTTCAACTCAGTACCTTCTTCTCTTCGTGCTTGTTTTTGAGCAAATTAAACTGGCTTTATTGCTGGATCCCAGATACGTCACAAGTTCATATCATAAAGATGAAAATATTCTGCATATTTACGTTTATATTGAGGGATTTGTTTCTATAGTAACTCTTATAAACAGATGTTTTTTTAATATGTGTGTAATCACAGATATGCTGAAATATGGTGATGATTGTTTAGTATTTTTGGAAGAAGTCTCCAGTATCGGAGCTTCGTAATATTTAGAGATGAAATGAAACTTTTCTGGTATCTTCAATACAAAAGAGGTTACAATTTACAGTTTCTCAGGAACATGACAAACTGCAGGTTTTTTGTTTTCTATTTTAAGGGCAAGGAAATGAAAAATGAGGTGCGAGAGATTATAGCTGCTATGACATGATGACAGAAACTGAATGTGTAATTGCTGGAGAATTGCTGTGCTATACAATGCCTGAAACACCGCAGGGCAAACTGTTAAAAATTATTAAAGGTAGCTCATTATACAAAATCAATGTAAGAAAAAAATATATATATATATATATATATATATTAATATTTAAAAATTCCCATTTCCATTCCTGTATTCTCTCCAGGGTTCAAACAAACTGTTTAGATCCTCCTCTTATGTGACATTATATTAGAAGAGCATGGAAGATGAAGATGGAGCATTAACGCACACAATTTAGGAAAGCACAGTACCTCAAGTCTATTGATTTTTTAAATGTTCATAATACAAGGGGATTATATAGAGGAATGAAGGACGTTTTTACTCTCGGAACTGTGTTCCGTCATTCTGCACAATCAAACGTCCTGCTTTGACTCGAACAGTCCTCGTACAAAGATAAAGTGCGATTAGAACTGCTTTTTAAAAGCACATTATCATTTTGATGAAAAAATAGCACTGTTATTAGCATTTACATTTTTTTTTTTTTAGGGGCTAGTTAAAACAAAAGCACTCACAGACCACTATTCCAGGACAACCACAACACACACACTCACAGTCAAAGACTGTGAGACTCACATTTAAGTAAAGCAGGCCGGTGACTCTAATGAACAGCCTGTCACATGTATCAGTGCGCTACAACAAGCAAAAGCATTTTTCTCACACACCTATAATTACCGATCTGTGTGCATAGTGAAAAGGAAAACATAATCCTTTGAGAAAGATGGTGTGGTTGAGATAAAAGTCCACTGAAGGCCCGAGCTAGAGAGGAGCTGTTCAATGAGGACGATTGAGAGAGAGAGAGAGAGAGAGGAAGTGATTTCTACATTTCTACAACTTGCCGTGTTAAAGTGCATAAAGTAACAAGGCCTTGAGGAAAATCTGTTCATCAGTGTGTCGTAATTCGTTCATCTCGGATGTACAAAAAGTCAAACAGGACTAAATGCATAAATGTCATAAAATGTAATACATTTAACATACTTAAATTATAAATGAGTCAAGAAGTATACTGTATGCACCAAGAAACTGAAAAGTATAAGCAGTAGAACTATACATCTATATTATATACTGTACAAGAACAGGAAATTAACAAATTCATACAAATTAAGGTTTTTGATTCATGTTTTTTTGTTTTTACTTTTACTGATAATTAAATTAGGCAGCATGCTGGCTTAGTGGTTAGCATTCTTGCCTTGCACCGCTTGGATCCGGGTTCGATTCCCGCCTTTGGGTCTGTGCGCATAGACTTAGCATGTTCTCCCCATGCTTGGTGGAAGCCAAGCCACTCCAGGTCCTCTGGTTTTCTCCCACAGTCCAAAAACGTGCAGATTATGCTAATTGGTGTTCCCAAATTGCCCCTGGTGTGTGAATAAGCATGTGTCTGTATTTGTGTGTGCCCTGTGATGGATTGGCACTCTGCCCAAGGTGTACCCCGCCTTGTGGTCCAGGCCCCCCAGGACCCTTTATACAGGATAAAGTGGTATAGACGATGAGTGAGTGATTGACATTAAAATTATTTTAACATTTTAGACCAAATCCCAAATTGTGTCATCTTCATTATACAGTATATGCTCACTATAGTGGTGTTATAGTGTCTACTATTATTACATGTAAAGCACTTTGTGCTCAAGACTTCTGTTTTTGCATCAAGAGTCATTTAGGTAAAAGAAGGAAAAACAATGAATACTTTTCTACATTCATAACAGAAGTATGATGTGGATGTTTTTGCACATCGATATGTAAATCCAATGTGATAGCCAGTTATCATTATAGAAAAAAATCACAATAACAGGCAACAGAAATTAAAATCAATACCCATCAAGATGCATAAAGCATCGGTTCCTGATTGAGCCATGGCGACTTAAATCAACACTGAAATTGAATCGAATCGAATCACGAGCTCCACAGGGATTCCCCACACCCACCGGACTACAGCCCCGCCCCTTCCTCAAATGCTCAGCACCTCATTTATCTTCCTTACGCTGTAACACAAAATTCATACACACAAAAATACACACACACGCACACACACACCTTTCCCGGCTGCTCCCCAGGCATTACTGTCTGGAGAACAGAACGAGTGACCCAATTGTAAAGAAGTCCATTTTCCAGCTCCTGCCGAAGAGCTGCTCAGGTCCTCCCCAGAGACACAAGCGTGCGCTGTGATTGGCCGACAGAGAGACTCACCTGCAGTGTGTCCTCTACTGTTACACTAACATCTGTCGACCGAGGCACATAAATCAGAGCGAGACGAGGAGAGGTTTCTAAAAGTGTTCTCGCGGTTTCAAAACTCAACATATTCAAGGAACAAAAGACCTTATATAATTTAGAGTCTGTTCCAGAAATATTGGCACCCCTTATAAACATACTCTTTGGAGAAGGGGAAAAAAAAACAACAAAAAAACAGAAATAGTTTATAGTCCTCCGTCTTCAAAATCTTCACAAAACCCACTCTGATATAGAAATATTTTGACTTGAATTCTTTATCGATCATCTCTAAATTCTCAGAGCCGGTTTGATTTGAACTTTTTACAAACACATCCCGACTTTGATGCAAATCATACTCACAGCGCATTTTCCCCGCCAACGAACTGTCTCTACTTACAGATACAACTGGGGGGGAAAAAAACAAAAATGGACTGGCATAGGATAGGAACATATAACAGTTTCTGACAATTTTTATGTTCAAATCAATTGTGAGCTTTAAAAAAAAGCTCGCAGTCGTTAGAAACACTATTGCTGCCTTCGACCTTTTCGTATTTCCACTGTGGTATAAAAGTGAAGTTGTGCACATGTAATCTTGCAACTTTTTGTCAATCGTCATACTGTATACAATAAATATATTTTTAAAAAATATATATATATAATAATTATAAGTGGCAATAATTGTTTAGATTTTTGAGGGGAAAAAACGTGATTTGAAAATGTATACAGTATAATAAGATGTATAAACGAATATTTTCTTCCATCAAACACAAAATACAGAAACACAGAAAAAAATACATGAATTTTAACGGTCCAGAATGAGTGGAAGTACGAAGTATTTGTAAAAACGGAGAAAGGCTCAAAGAGAGCAAAACAGAAAGAATCGCAACCTGTAGATTTTATCGCCTGTTTATTTTCAATGGTTTAATATAAAGCAGGTGAATTATCTCAGCTCAGGTAATCCATCCATGCCACGGCTTCTGTTTGTGTCGGATGCTAATTCTTGAGATCAGCTAAGAAAACAACACACGCACAAGCACACACAGTGACAGAAATTCGGTCTGTCATCACCTCACACACAGATTGGCGTGGAGACTAATTAAAACAACAGCAGGTTCGCAGTCACCCGACGCACACCAGCACCTTTTTCGCCACTCTACTTCATTAAAAACTATCAACTTTGGTTTTAATTAAATGTTTGAGAGAGAACGTTCACAGTCTGCTAGACAGAGTAATTAGCGGAGAGTCGAGCAGCCCTTCTCTAGCTGAGGAGCGCGAAGTAGCACCGAGGATGATTTGTATCTCACGCCTCACACGTCACAATTCGGCGTTCGATAAAAAGCTTGACGTGAGAATTAAGAAAACAACTTCATCGTTTTGTCAAATTCAATTAATACCTATTTAAATTAAATAGTTATAGTTTTAGTTATAGACTTTTAAAGAAAACCCACTTCGTTCTTTGGGAAATGGTTTGGCATTGACACTATGTGTTCTACTTAAACTCAAACAATTAATACAAGATGTAAAGCTGATTGACATTTACAGACGACTTGAAGCCCAGTACAGTGATGAGACTCTTGGCCATAGTAAAACATTTGAATAGTGTAGGCGTCTTAAAGAAGACTACATGTCCATGAATGATGATCTCGCCCGAGGTGGCTCAGAACCTACTCCAGTTGTTCCAGTAAATATTCAGCGAGTGCAGCCCCTGATCCACAAAAATCAACAGACGTTTGGGTCATTAAAGGAGTTCCTGGGAGGCCAGGGTTTCAGACTTTCTACCATGATGATGTCCAAGCACTAATGAAACACTGGTACAAGTGCATTAATGTAGCAGGTGATTATATAGAGACATAAAGGGAGTTTTTACTCTTAGAAAATGAGTGTGTTGTTATTCTGCATAATCAAAAGTCCCGGCTTGACTTGAACACCCCTTTTATCACCAAAAGTGGAAAAAAAATTAAATTTTTGTTGTTGATGTTTTTGTTATTGTACTTCTGTACTACTGTATTTTGAATTGTCATTTCCAAGATTAAAACCTTTTCAGATTTTCATTTTGGTTTTTAAAATACTGCTTATAAATCTTAGTATCTCAATATTATCGCTTTCAAGTTGTTGTTTTTTCTTCTTTGTAGGAAACGTTGAATTACGTTTGGTTAATTAGCTTGGAAAAGGATATTTAAAATTCAGTACAACTGGGGTATAAAACATCAGAAAACCACAAGCGTTATGCTAACTATGTCTGAGTTAGCGTGTTACGACTGAACGCTTAGTGAACTAGCTAGCCATACAGTATTGTACATTTATGTGCTTTTCATCAATTACATCTTAGTAAATATATTGTTTCATTTTAAGTACAGCACTACAGTAGCTTCCGACGCTCACTCAATACTTTTAATTGAGTCAGATTTTGACTCAGTAACTGTACTTCTACTTCTACACTTTCTCAGTCCTTTTTTTTTTTCATGATCCATTATTAATTTACTCAATTTCTGTCAAATTATAATAAAAAACTTCTTCTTTTTCGTCTAATGTTACATTGACATTTTTATCATCTCTAGAATGCCACCACAAATCCCTAGCTGAACCCCCTGCTCTACATCATCCACACCATAACTGCCCTGCGATCTTTTATTCATGATTAGTGGTGAGTATGTATGGGTAAAGTACTGCAGGCTCAGACCACACATTAACATTAACATTAACATTAGCATTAGACCCCCATTAGCTTGGGAAGACGCTGATGGCTGTTAGAAGATCCTGTAACCATCAGGACAATTTCTTTCCAGCCCGGCTGAAGGTCTGTTTATGACTGTTTTAGAAGAAGAGCCTGAATTATAACCGTTGAGCTGTAGAGCCGGACATGATAATTACATTTTCGCTTTATTTTTTATTTTTTTACGTTTACACTCGTTCGCTTTGATCCAGAGCGAGACAGGATACAATCTACACATCAAGCTGTTAAAAGAGCTGACAGCTCCTGAATTGAGCGCCAACATCCGTGATCATGAGTTAATGCTGAAATTGCACAGTATTCAGACCTTGGAATTAACTACAGTCTTAAGCGCTGCTTTGATTTTTTTTTTTTTTGCATATGTGGGGCGAAGTTTTTCCAAAAACATGGCTGTATTTCAGGGTTCGAGCTTAAACATTTTTTTTTGTGTGTGTATATGTGATATTCACTACAGCTCTAGAGGAAAGTACATGTCATTGACGAGTAAAGAGTTTGTAGAAATAGTTAAAAAGTTAAAGCTAAAAATAATCTGATGAGCTTTAATGTAATCAGTAATATAATTATTATTATTTCAGGTTGAAGCCCACGTACATGTCTGTGTGACTTTCTGTACAGCAGAACTCTCTGTCCAACTTATTAATACAAAGAAAGTTTCTCATGTTGAGTATCTTATGGCTTGTTTACACCAAGTTGTACTTCTATCGTCATCAGACAAATACACTCCCTGTTCGGTAATCGGAGAGTGAATCACAGATCAGAAATGGAAAAAGTAGATCAGATAAAGATGAAGTTTTCTCTTAAAACGACTCCAGCGTGCTAAAATTCACTTCCGAAAATATGAACTAATCCCAGGGAAAATGATGCATGTGCAGTAAATTGTCAAAACTTTTATTCTGCTTTTATTTATAACTTGTTTATAACTTGGCACATAACTTCACGTCTACTCAACATTGTAATTTCAATTATTCAATCAAATTATTTAACCTCTGGCTAATACGGATAGACTGGCAAAGTTTTATTACATTCTGTCCAGACAGTTTTGTGTGATGCTGTGAGAAAATCTGGCTGGACAGACGTACAGACAGACAGAACATTTTCTGAGACTGCTTTCGGGTCGTCCGACAGATCAACCTTAAAGATATTATTGAAAGAGCAAATTTTGACCAACATACAGATAAAACCTCTCTTTTACTTTTGTGATTTGTGTTGCTTGAAATTAATTTTGTGAAGCAGGGATTTTAACAGGGGACGTTTATTTATTTATTTATTTATTTAGATTTTAATTTTTTTTTTTTCTGTAAGAAGCCTCCCGCATCACAGCGTCACGTCACTATTGAGAAATCTGGTAACTGTGAATGAAAGGATGTACACAAACTGACACACAGATCTCACTGAAGAAGGCACACACACACACACACACACACACACACACACAAGCTCAAACACAGAGCGCCTTTCATTCCGGACTGTCACCCGGAGCCTACGCCTTCGATTTCAAATCGGACAGACGTGTAGCCGGTGCATATTAATCTAATCTCCAGCAGCAGCTGAGAGCAAGACCAGATTATACCCTAGCACTCGATTCACAGAGGGATAAATGAATCTACAGACACACACACATATACACACATACACACATTGTGTGAATGGGCAAACAGAACAGCTCTCTCTCTCTCTCTCTCTCTCCCCTCCTTTCTCTCACACTTTCTCGCTTTCTGTCTCACAGCCTTGATTCGATTCTTCACTTCCTGTCAACACAGAGACTACAGTGACAACGTGTAAATGAAAGCAGTAGAGAATTACTCAGGTGGAAGCACAGCCAAAAGGATGACGCGTCATGTCTGGCATTAACCCCTTAAACTCCCGGCTTATTACTCATAAAGCATATTGCTCAGCCGCTACGGTGAGAGTCGGTGTACTGTACTGTATGTGAGTGACTGATGAATCCTGGGAGTTTCGGCAGATAAACATGTGACTCGAATGTGAGGGGGAAATAAACAACCCTGTCAGAATGCATCCTGTGCTGAAAAGAAAAAAAAAAAAAAACATGTTTACAGTAATTACATTTCGACAACGTGGAGCTTTTTGTCTCCTCCTCAGTCATTTAGATGGAAACGCACACGTCGCCAAATCTCAACAGGCAGACTAACTCAGTTATAAGTTCTTTAATTTGATTTTAATATGTTTTTCTATTTTAATGTAAAAACACTATACATTACTGTGCAAAAGTATTGACCCTGTACCTGACCTATAAATCATTCAAGCTTAAAACAACATCTAACTTTAAGACATGACGCAGTGAGAAACTGGTGCAGACGGTGACAGATGATCAGGCCGGGGATTAGTACGTATACAGTAGTGGTGAAGCTGAATGCTGAGTGGTTGGAGCAGACGAGAGGGGAAATGAGGTCGCTGCTCAGGTTTGGTACATGAAGAACTCCTGTTATCACCTGTTATTGAAGCTACATGTTATTTCGATTTACTAACTTACCTTTGACTGTTGCTGTGCTGACACCGGAGACTCCTTTTAAAAACATTAATTAAACTAAATTAATTAAGCAAATAAAAAAGTAAGTAAAGAAAAATTTTTTTTTTTTTTTTAACAGAAATCTTCACCACACGTCTCAGGTTGCTTTTCTTGATACTATAGAAACAATAACGTATTAGATTGAGTAATGAATAGTATGCAATAATAATAATAATAATAATAATAATAATAATAATAAGCTCTACTATTGGCGAAGTCACATCTTGAATAAACCATATCAACTTGTTTTGATTAATTAGATTTGAGAATCCATTAGCTAATGCTAATTGTTACAAGTGTACATCTTATGACTTGTGATACTTTGATCATAAAATTCTCGTATCTGATTGGCTGAAATGTTGTCTGCTTTTTTTTTTTTTTTTTTATAGCAGTGCTACACATAGCCCTGGACGTGCTAAAGTCACTGTGCGTGCCAAAAATCCATCACGGCTACAATTCTGACACTGCACAACCCCACGCACACGGGGGCCACTGATGTAACACCGAGTCATGTGCGGTGTCACCCCGTCTAGCGCCCTGAGCATCTTTTTCAATTACGGAACAGCCCTCGGGCCAAACAAGGGTGACTACAGATAACCCAAAACAATCTACTGTGTGAAGGGCACTGCTATTTATAACCCAGTTTGTGCACATCGCGGTATGTGAGTGTGTCAGCGACAGGTGTTTCGTCCTCTGCTGTCCACTTAACGCTAAATAAGACATCTTTGTCCATCATTAAGGCGCATCTGAAAGGAAAGATGCAAGGAATGACAAGGTGAGGACATTGTGTTCTTTTCCAGGTTCATTCCCCTGTGCTCTTCCTCTCGCTTTCTCTTTAATAAGGCAGATGGAGGAGGTTCGTTCGTTCTTTCTGATTGATAGACAGGCAGCTTAGCTGGTTGTTGACCACCGTGTGAATCTCCCACAGCTAGCGTGTCAGTCCCAAAGCTAGCATCTCATTTGCGGCTCACAGGCTTCCTCTGCCTAACAAGAAACATTTCGTCCATGTTCTACCAGCACACCGTCGGAGTTGTCACAAACTCAGGTTTTTTTTTTTTCTATAAGCAAGGAAATTCAATTTTTTATTTGTATGCGCAAGCTTGTGCCATGTTGCGTGCTTGACAGGGCTAACACTATATGTCCCATAACGCATAGATATAAAAAGCTAGCTGCTTCATTAGGCCAGGACAGACATGTCACTGCATCGCAAAGCTGAATTTAGAGCTTCGGCTAAGTTTTTTTTTTTTTTCCAGCATGTGGAACTTTTCACATGCCAATATGACAGTTTCCTTTCGCAACTCATGACCGAGAAATACTTTCAATCAGGCGGACATGCTAGCAAAGGTAATTGCTAAGTTTGTTAAGTTAATTACAGTGGTACGCCGGCACACGAAAGCACACTTGACTTAGCATTATTAGCATAAAGGAATTTATCCTAGCTAGCTAAAGTAGCTAGCAAAAGCAGCTGTATATATCTATATTTCTGATTAGCACTGTTAGCTTTTTCTAGTGTTGTATCACCATCTCACCATCCATAAGATAATTATCCTAACCTGCATGTCTTTGGACTGTGGGAGGAAACCAGAGTACCCGGAGGAAACCCACCAAGCTCAGGGAGAACATGCAAACTTCACACACACAGACCTGAGACGGGAATCGAACCAAGACACTGGTGGTGCAAGGCGACAGTGCTAACCATTACACCACTGTGTTGGTCTAGTCTAGTCTAGTGTTTTAAAAAAAAATATATATATATATATATATATAAACATTTTTTTTTTTTTTTTCCAGCTGCCCATTTTTTCGGACATCTATACGTGATGAATAGATCAGAATATCTTCACTGAGTGATTGATCACAGAGAAGTCAGACATCAACGTTTCAGACATTAACGGATGTTAAAAAAAAAAAAAAAAACATCAACTGAAGGGAAGAGAAAAGTGTGTATAAAGAGCGTGATCAAAAGATAAACAGCGCCGGAACAAAAGAGAAAATGGCTCTGTATCCGCTATAATATACCATAACACACGAGGCCTGAGAAGCCCGGCTGCTATGGCAACGCTGCCATGGATTCATAGGCGAAAGGGGGAAGTGGAAGTTTTTTCCATGTCTCCCGGAGACGACACATTTGGGACAAACACGGTGAAGTGTCTCTTATGTGTTGGTGTCGATCGCAGGCTTTGGATAAAGAAACGAGGCAAGACTCAAATTTTTATTCTTTTACATTTTTGGCGAAGCAGCTGCTGTAAGGACAAAACACACACACACACACACACACACGTATGCACAGATTTAAGCACAAACACCTACAATAAAAGCACCCATACCCACACACACCCCTATACACACATACACACACACACACACACACACACACACACACACACACACACACACACACTCTTTCTGCTGCTGCAAAATATTTCATCATTAGGTTTCAGCACTTAATCCTCTGCTCCAGTGGCTGCACTCATACCATTTCAATAATCTGCATTTGTAGTGAGGGTCCCTACAACACACACACACACACACACACACACACACACACACAGGGAAACATTATGGGGTACAAAAACGAAATACCTCGAGTGTCTGCATGCCGTGTGAGCTGTTGCTCCACTACATCACTCCAGTTCATAATTTGGTTCAAAATCTAAGCAAACTAATAGATGACCAGGCAGTTACTAAGGATGTGTTCAAGTCAAACCTGGACTAGAGTGTAAAACTCCCTTTATTTCTCTCTATAATCCCCTGCTGCACTAATGCACTTATCCCAGTGCTAGTTTCACTAGTGCTTGGACACCGGGAATGTATAATGTAGTTTTCTCAGTACGCCATATCCATGACCGGGCTGTCGCATCTGAAACGCCGGCCTCCCAGGAACTCCTTTAATGGCCCAAACATGTGGAAATGACTTGGAGCGACGTTAGGACTGGGGGGATGTGGGAATAACTCCTGTAACGTGCAAATGGTGTTGGTGAGAGATTGTGTGTACAGTTCCCACAGACAGATGCATCTCTTCCGCAATCTGTGCATTTCACAGAATCAGGCGTTCCACTTGCTAAATGATCGCAGGAACTACTGCATTAGACTTCGAGCCACCTCAGCCGGGATCGTCATCCCTTCTTTAAAATGTTCACACCGTTCTTATGTTTAACCGTACTGTGCTTGAAGTGTCCCGTATCAGTTTTACGCCTTCATTTGACCTGAACGCCCCTCATACATTGTTCCTTCCTTCATATCTCAAGCTTGTGCTCAAAAGCCCAATGATCTGCTTCCTTAAAAAATAAATCCTGCTTCTCTTACTCACGTCTGTACGTGTTAGATTCTCTATTTATTCCGAATAATTTTTGTAATAATACTATTTCTGATTTTGTATTAATGCTCACCACTAAAAGATCCCTGGAACATCAGCCGGAGGTAGAAGAAGAGCAGCGCTAAAGGAGACTCTGACCTTTTTCTCGGCAACAAACATCTTCTATTCACCAGCAAATTGACCCTTTCCAAGTGCTCACCACCTTCTGACAACCGGCAATCTCCGTTATCGCTCTGGGAAAAAAAAAAAAAAAAAAGGCCATCTCCTGCACATTTGAAGAAATTCGCCATATTCCGATTGTGCACTTTTGAACTGAGCTTTTTCTCCATTTCTCGCACTCTAAAAAGGGGTCAGCGACACCCACTTCACCTTACACTTAATGGCCCAGAAGCACAGAGAAGTCTAGATGGACAAATGCTTCAAACACACAGATGCACACACACACACAGTGGTCTGAGCATTGCTTCAAGGTCAGATGCTGATTGTATTGAGTGATCCTGGCCACCGGTTGAAGCATTATCACCTCTGTGGGTGTTGTTCAATCTGTATCTGGCTCAGCGGCGCTCCCTGAGCACTAGCCCTAATTAGGAAGCACTGCGGATTACAAGCTGCTTCACAATTAATAGGTCTAATTTCACTGATTTCTCATGGAGATTGTAGCCAAAGACATATGGGTGGTTTATTAAGCAGCAAGCGAGCCATTTTTTATTTTTATATATATTTTTTTATGAAGATCCTCTCTTGCTGCAGAAAAGGAACCGATGCCACCGGCGCAATGGCGTGTTATAGGGCCAAGCGAGCTTGTAACACGATAACGCACAAAACCATCAAACCATGGTAATAGCTCAAAAGAGACGACAAGCTTTATTAAGTTGGAAAAATGGCTTCAGTGAGACTGACTATGATATGAAGAGAGAGAGAGAGAGAGAGAGAGAGAGAGAGAGAGAGAGATGCATAGAGATGCTCTGAAAGTCCCAAAACCACATCTGGTCCGGGGGTTTAGAAAGAGCACACACGGCGCAGAGCGAACATTTCAGCAAACACAGCCATTTCGGGCGAGTACGCGTGTTCTAAAAATATCTGTCTCAGGAGGGTTCAGAAGCTGTTTACTGCTCCTCTGTGCATTTTGACCGAATATAATAGCGTGCCCATGCAGCTGGATCCAATTCGGCTCCTCGTAATATATAAAAAAAAAAAAAACATAATTCTAATGAAATGTGTAATCCGTTTGAAATAAATTAAAGATAACATCCTTTAAGAATAACGCTGATTTTTTATTTATTTTATTATTTATGTAAACAAACGTGATCATTTAATATAATATTTCATACATATATGAAAGTGAAATGAAATCCTAAACAGAATCACATCAATTAGAATGGAATCAAAATTTGGACATTAAGCATGAAGACTATGAAGACAATTATACACTTTTATATAAGTATGTAATTACTGTATCTTTAAACTATATTTAATTCATAAAGAAAACATTATACAGAATAGTGTTAAAAAATATATAAAAAGAAAAATGTATATAAAATATTTGTAACAATATACTATATATTGTTTAATCTTTTATTTATTATAATTAGTATGAAAATGCAATTTTTATGTATTTTTATATAAAATTTAGATATTATAAATAATAACCATTATTGATCCAATTTTTTTTTATATTTATTGTTTTATGTACTTAAAATTTTTCATTATTATCTGATTTTTTAATCTAACGTATATACAGTATATAAAGATGTGTTGTGCATGATGTGTCTAATTATTTGAGCACTATTTTTATTTATTTCTTCCTTTCCTTCCTTTCTTATTTTCCATTCTTAATTATATTAACATGTATCTTGCATCTTGCAGACTTGCTCATGTTTAATATTTGTGCTTTAATTATAATAAATCCTACAGTAATTAAGATCATAGGCGTATCCTATCACACTCATTACACCACAAGTTCCTTTGCGTTACATAGAAACGGACAACCTCGTTATAAGGCTTATGACTGCTCATTAGTAGCTCACATGACCATAAGGTATATGTAGACTGTAAAGGTTACGTGAACTAGACAAGTGTGAAACCCCTTTTTCCTCATAGTATATAACAGAATCTTTGACACTTTGGTCTCTTTGGTACTTTTACAGGTCATTTTCTCAGCATGTGAATTTAATCCGTTCCGGAGGCGAGTTCTTATGTATAATCCGAGATATTACCAATATTACCAATTTCCAACATTATAATCATATTTTTTTGCATATAAGAACAATCAAAACGTTTAGAAAAGACATCTAAATGAAGTAAAATACGAAATAAATGGACATTAAACCTCATTTAAACTTAATTTATCATTCCATTTGGCACCAGCAGCTTTTTTAGAGACGATTTTCTTCTTTTTTTCCACTGAAAGCGGGCGGCTCCCTTTTCTTCTTGCTACCGTCATTGCTAACTTTCTTAGGACTAGTGGTGCTATGTTTTTACTAAATCTTGCACAAAATGCAAAAAAAAAACAAAAAAACATCCAACTTAGCTTGCTATCCTTTCAGTTTGTTCGTTCATTTATGCTGAAAGTGCTTCCTATGCCAATGGAGATTTCCTAAAAAATTTCAATTCTTAAGGTGAAAATTCGTAAGAAAATCTCTGAGATGATGGATTCACACTCATCCCACTTATATGTGTCAAACTAATCCCATCCATTTGGTGCTTTAATGAAACTTCAGCAAACTCGCCTAGCAAGCTGCTAGCATAACTGTATATCCATTAATTAATGTCTTCTTTCAGAGGCATTATCGGGGACTTCCTTGCTTTTATAATTACAACAGAATGTTGTACACCTCTCCTACTCCCGGAGGCCTTCACCAGGGCAAGATGTTGTTTTTCCTTCAATAAGCACTTACAATTATTAGCTAGTTTCATGAGACAAAACATTTTTTTTTATTTGTTAGTAAATCAGTCAGCGCTATAGTGTTGCAGTGTCGTAGTCATGCGTCTAGTAAATAACATCCCCTTATATAGTGTACACTTTGTGAACTCACGATTTTAAAAGGGTCTTATAGCTTCATAAACAAGCTTACAAGGCTGACAGTGCTAATATTTATAAACCCAGCCATTTTATGTACACCGGCCAGTGATGCTAACGCTAATATTTATTCTTAGAGACTCTCTGCTGATCTTCAGGCTCATGGACGTGATGCGCTGTTTGTCTATAAATCAGTATCCATTAAGTAGGCTTATAAACCCGCTAATTAATGACCGGACTGTGCTGTTTTTTTTTTTTTTTTTTTCTAATCAACATGTTTTTGTTTCAGCGGTGACGATGACATCATGTGTTGTTTGCTCCGCTGAGGTCATTAGCAATCCCTGAAATTGCAGTTAAAAGCTTTCTGGGTGAGTTGTGTATCTGAACGTACTGACATGTTTGTGTGTAAACATATTTAGTCGTTTGCAAGGACTAAAGATATCAGCACAACTACCACTAAATTAACAAATGAACTTAATTAACAATAAAGTGCAGGGCCACAAGTGAGGCTTGTGTTTTAAAAGTTTTGGCACCCTAAAAACCATATATAAGCATGTACTATTTGACTATATTTAACTATATTACTCTATACCAACCACATGAGGTCAAGCCTGAGTAAGACAACGCGTTCACCAGTTGAGACTGATGGCTAGAACTGACGTGGCCCTAAAATCACCTGCCCCTGACTCGTGCTGTAGCTGTTAAAGCGTTTGCTCTTGACATTTGGAAGTGCCTCTTCCAAAGCCTGTCGAGAAAATGACTCTGCACTATGTTCTCCCAGGAACCACCTGTTGTATTAACGGTTGAGTTCCCAGGTGTTACATTGACAATGCCAGAGTGGAAAAGTCAGAAAGATTTCATTCAACATAAAATGGGTCATTACGCACCGCACCGAGTTTCTCTGAGCTGCAAAAAATGCAGTTTAGTACAAACGATTTAAGTTTTAAAATGATACAGTGATTCCTAGAGGGACAGATCTTTCATCCTTCATTTTTCATTTGTGCAGCAGTCGTTCATGTGACACTTACTTTTTAATATATACACAAATGCGGAGAATAGCTCTAAACATTTATTTCCAACTGTGGTGCATCATATTAAACATGTCAGCTTTCACATATAAATTCTTTGTAACTTGGAAATTTAAATTTGTAGACTGCAAATTCTGGCTATCAAGTTATATGACAATGTACAGTATGCCGTCACCCAGACGAACAACTTACACACGGATTATGGCTTCTATAAGACTTTTTACTGCAAAATGAGATTAATCCCTTCTGGTAGTTTTAAAGGGGGGGGGGGGGTTTGGGGGGTAATAAGTTTTTGAAAATGTTGAAAACATAACTTAGCATGTTGCATGCTTTCTTTGACTAACAAGGTTGTTAAAAAGCACAAAATATTTCATCAAAATTTCATCTTATTTAAATTCTTATGAAAAGGCTATAAATCCGCCTACTACAGTTTTGTCAAAAATGAATCAATAAAAGTGAGGTTGTGTTTGCGACAATGTAACTATGCAAGCAATTCAGTATCAATAATAATCGGTTGCATTAAGAACAAGTTGAGTAAATACCGTGCTTTAATTGTGTTTGTGTAATGAGAAATACTGGCATGAAGCTGGGAGAAGGAAAAAAAAAAGTGTGCACAAAACCTTTTTAATTACAGATATCAGGACAAGTTTACAAGTCATCATTAGAATCTCTACCATAGTGCTTTATCCTGGAAATGGCAGTCAAGAGACTGTAAACATCCCTTTTCTTTGAATTCAATTTCTTCAGCATTCTCCAAAAGTTCACGGCAGGTGCTATTCTGCCCAGCTGGTAGCTTCGCTTCACTGATCAAATGACAGAAAGAAGCAATATAGTCGATTTTTTTATTTTTTTGGGGACTCATACACTGTTTCACTGTCTTGCCATGACATGCAAGTTGAAAGCTTCTAAAAGGATATATAGCGATTTGCCGAGAAAAGAGTTTGACTATAGGCAACGTTGTGTACCTGAGGAGAACAATGTGCCGGAAAGAGTGAAAGGCTGAAAAGGGTGTTTTGCAGTAATATCCTTCATACAGCACATAGTATTTCTCAGTGGACAAGCTACACCTTCGAGCAACAACAGGAACGTCTGTTACACGCCCACAAGAGTCAAATAACAAGTGATGGCCAGGGTTTGTTCATTTGTATAAATCTCAATTCTAATAAAATTGAACAACATCATATCTGATTTATAGTTGTATGTGTTTTTTTAAACCATGTCCATCCAACATCCAATATATTAATAAATAAACTCAGCTACATTAAACTAGATTTCTACCAGGCAGTTTTGTCTGTCTGTACAACCAAATCCCTGGAGTACAAGCTCTTAAGAAAAGGCGATAGAGCTCATATCCCAGTCGCTCCCTCCCTCTCACTCGTTCTCTATTCCTTATCTTTGCTGCTTTTAATGCTGTTTTCTCCTGCACGCCGTGTATTCCAGGCCCCGAGATTCGTCTCGGCCAGAGTTTTCAGACGCCCATGCAGAGGAGAGGGCAGCAGGCCCAAAGCCATCACACCGCATCATGCAATTACCCTTGACTAGCTCAGCATGAACAGAGCACCCCAGTGCTTTTAGTCTCTCTCTCTCTCTGTGGCTGACATCTTTCTTCACACTTTCAAGATGCAGTGAGAATAAGGCTACTAGTTATCTGTAGCAGCTTCTCAAATACATCTGAAACGACATTAACCTGTTTATCCGCATTAAACAGTCACAACATGATGTTCTGAGCTCCGAGCGGCGTGCTCTAGCTACTCGGTCATTTACTATTTAAAACCAGCACGTGTCAAATAAAACACTCAATAGAATAAATGAAGCAGAACATCCTGCGCCATCACTAACCAGTTTGTTTTATAACCAAGCCTCGATCAATCGTCTCTTAGTTAATCCTCTGTATAGAGCCAAATTAACTTCAACAGAGAGCAAATGAGTCTCATCATTTCCTCAACCATGATATATTTATTATTTGTGATAATTTACAATTTTATCTGAAATCCTTAACTTTGGTTCTCCGGCATTAAAAACAAGGAAGTAGGACAAACTATACAGTAAGTATGATTTACATAGCAGAAAACCGGTGCCTGCTGGTTCACAGGAAACAAACAGCATCTCTCTGTCTCAAAACTCCACACAAATCCCAAATTCAAATCACCCCTTCAAGAACGAGAAAGCGATGGGGGATCAAAGCAACAAATGATTAAAAGCAGTTCTCGCTTCTAACGAGACAAGCGATCGATTCCCCATCGTGAGAAATAATCCAAGACAATACGAGCTCCTACCTTTTTCAGCCGGCCGCTCTTGGTGCCCACGTAGGCCAGCGAGTGGCTCTTGTAGACGTAGGCAATCACCGAGGTCATTTTGTCATTGGACTCGGAGAACAGCGGAATCCCACGGACCATCTCGGACACCCCGAGCGGCGCGTTCATATCCAATCCGCAGAAATTATCATCGATGGTCAGGAGCTGCATGAAGCAAAAAGGTAGGCATGTTAGTTTGTTTGGAATTTTTAATTTTTTAATCTTTTTTTTAAACATGGTGTTTATTAAGTAGGGAAGGTTCTGAACAGGTGAGTAAAACTTTAACACACTCTCATTCAATCATTAATATCATCAGTTTAAAATAATGTAATCAGTTCATACAGTAGAGTCGATAATATTTAAACTGACACCACTGTATATACATTCATCACTGCATTTGCTTTGCATCTAAAAAAAAAAGCATTTTTTATAAATATCCATGCGCAAAACGTGCATATGACATGATGCCAGGTGACAGATAACGAATGGGTGGTGAAGTCAGATTTGTCACCCAGAATGGAATGATTTACAGCTTCTGATAAAGCAGTAATGATTTCATATTGCTGCGCCGTGCAGATTGATTTCGAAACCGCACCACTGGGGTTTACACGTGGGGGATTAAAAAACGTGACAAGAATACTAGTCATGATTGATGACTAGTCAACCAATGACATGACATTTTTTTTTTTTTTGCAAATGTAACTGAACGTGTTTGTGTGTTAAGAATCCACTATATACACAATAGCAAAATGTCTTGAATTCAATTATGATTTTTAAAGTTTTGTGTGTAGAGTACATTACGAGAGGTGTTCAAGTCAACCCGGGACTTTTGATTAGAGATCAAGATAGAAAGTTTTCTCAGCCATGATGGACTGCCTGCTTCACGCCTGAAACGCTGGCCTCCCAGGAACCCAGTCAGGACTGATGTGGCAACATCTCCCAACCGAGTTCCTGTAATGTGTAAGTGGTGTTGGTTTGACTTGAACAGCCCCTCATAGTTTTAATCACATGATAGTTATTATTAGAGATGCTCCGATCAGCATTTTTGGGGTCGATCACCGATTACCGATCACCAAGATCATGATCTGCCGATTGCCGATCACAGAATGGCAGGGGAATGGGTATCTTTTATCTATAATCTAGCAGAGTTTGCACCATTTGTAGAAATGAAACTAACTCTAAATTAACTATATTGAAAAAGAAAAAACTGTAGAAATAGGCTACAGTCAAGATCTTGAAGAACCACCAAGTGTTTACTTTAGAAAATGAGAACTTAAGGCTACTGTAGGCCATCTTTCCCAAATAAGGCTGAATAACTTAAAATTATTCCAAACAAAGAGGGGTCAGGCAGACCAACACACATCAGGTCAGCTTAATGGGATGTAGCCTCTTAATACACTGATTACATTTTATAATTGGCAGCATATTAATCGGCTGGTTGAGGGATGGGGATGTTGTTGGCTTCGGCTGGTTTAGTTTCTCATACTCGGCATATTCAGTTGTATGGCGTGTTCTAAGATGCCTAATCATGTTAGTGGTGTTAAAAAGCCGTTGCTTGCTTCCACCTCGAGGGATTTCATCACGACATACATTGCAAACGACTAACTTTACGTCTTTATCGGACACTTTGAAAAACTTCCAGACGGGAGAACTCATGTTGCCACTGGTAAACTCCGCTCTGCTGTTGTTTACCTGTGCGCCGCGCATGCACGTGTGAAAAAGTCGCGCGAGTAATTTCCGTCAAGTGATCGGCTTTTTTGATCGGCGCTCTTGGGGTTCAAGCTATTTTTAGCCAATATCGGCCGATCATGATCGGTGGCCGATCAATCGGAGCATCACTAGTTATTATACAGTCAAAGACCAGTGTTTGTGGAAGAGCTGGCTATCATCTTCATCTTTAGAAATAATACACAGGAAAAGGAGTAAAATCCAAGCACAAGTCAGATAAGAAAAGCTGCAAAGCAAGGAATATCGATTGTTTGGATTTATGTGAAACGAACAGTGACGAGGCCAAACCGTTCCCCAAAGTACGAAGTGGGTTTTCCTAAAAAGACTGGAAATGTCTGGAAGTAAAACATTGAAAATCTGCCAACAAAACCAGGTGAAATGTTGAGTTCATTGCAAGATTGTAGAAAACAGCAGTAAAAGCTGATGAGAAACTTTTCAATAAGCAAACTTGTTGATATATGTTACTGTATCAGTATAATGTGTAAGAGTCTACTAATCCCAAGGTATTGCGTCCAATGAGTTTCAAAACGGGAAATTGTTTTTGAGTTTAACAGTGCCTTGCAAAAGTATTCGTACCCCTTGAACTTACGCCGAAAGACTTGCAGTTGTAACTGCAGCGAAAGGTGGTTCTACAAGGTATTGGGCTGAACACAAATGCACGCCACACTTTTCAGATATTTATTTGTAAAAAAAAACTTTAAATATTTTTTTATTTATTTAAAGAAAACCATTTATCAATTTCCCTCCACTTCACATTTATGTGCCACTTTCTGTTGGTCCATTAAATAAAATCCTAATAAAATACATTTACGCTTGTGGTTGGTACATGATAGAATGTGGAAAAGTTCAAGGGGTATAAATACTTTTGCAAGGCACTATAAGTAGTTTTTTAATGCTGTCACGGTAATCTGGAATTATTTAGGGGAGAGCAAAAGAAACCAATAGAAAGCAATTTTTGGCGTTTCATGCATAGTCTCAGGAAAGGTACGAACTGTACAGTAACTTCTCCTCTGATCCTAAACTCAACCTTTATAACTTCATACTGTAAGTATGTAAAATGTTACACATCTGCATTTGATAGAAAAGGAAAGTGATTTGAGAAATGATCTGATTTGTGAATACATTGGAGAATTATATAGGCCTATATGTTCTGTAGCTAGCTTGGGCTGATACGCAATAGGATGGGGTTCCCAGTGAAACCATGGCAACCAGGAAGTACAGTAGACTTGAAGAGAAGAAGTGACACAAGGTGAAAATGAGTTCAGCAAAAGGGAATGATATGATGATATGATATAATGATATGATGAAGTTATATCTCATTAGATCTCTGTTATAATCCACCACAATATCGATCACATTTTCTTACACTGGAAAACCCCACAAGTAGTTCTCACTGACACACACACTAATTAGTGTTAGATTTCACTTCACCACCACATGCTAATATTTAGAGGAGATAATGTGCCAAACATAGTATCTCTGTGATGCCAGGTTGTGACAGGGTGCAAGTAGGGCCTGTCATAAATGGCAAAAAAACAACAACAAAAAAAACAGCTCTTTGTGTCTCAGCCAAAACCTCCCAGGCACACACTGAAAACTCAATTACGCCTCATGTTGTGGTTATCGTTAATCGTGACAAAGCACATTTACAAACGTGTGCGGCGCAAGAAGCTCGGACCGCTCCAGGACCGTGGAAGCCATCCAGGTCAAACCAGATGTGTTTGGTTGCACCGCTGGGCCGTGTCGGATCGACCTCATAGAGACGAGATTGATTCAGAAGTGACCTGTAAGTGCGAGGAGGCTGGTCCGGACACGGAACAGGGCGAGACTCTATTTGTCAAACATGAGGCTCTTCATTAAGCAAATGGAGTGGTTGAACATGGCTGGCTGAAATGCCTGTTTATGAGTGATCGATAGAAGAGTCAATTCAGATTCGCAGAGTGAAAAGAGAAAGAGAGAAAGAGAGAGAGAGAGAGAGAGAGAGAGAGAGGGGGATTGAGGGAGGGGGTAAGGCAAAAAGAGAGAGAGAGATAAATGGAGAAATGAATAAGAAATATTCGACGATGCGTATCGGTGTGAGTCTATGTATGTGTGTCCTTTCTCTGCAGATGTCTGACCTTTAGAAATGTTCTGCTGTCAGCCAAACCCCCGCACATCCGCAGCACTGGCAGGCCAGACTAATGGAGCTCATTTAAAGCACCCAGATCTCGCTATCACACCTTGCTTCGGCTAGATAAAACACCCAGCGTGTGCTGGTTTGGCCGGTCCCTGCTATACACGATGAATCACTAGAACCAGGACGGTTTAATAAAAGCCTCACCTCTTTCTCAAAGTGCATCCCAGCATCTTGCTTACATCAGGAGAAATAACACATGGGTGCGAATTAAGTCGGAACTAAATACAAATTCGAGGCTCCTTGCGCTTGCTGTTGCTGATGGTTACGAATAAAGAAATCTCATCACCTCGGAGGCTGCGGGTCAACCAGCCTATCTGGGAGGAAATGAGAAAAATGGAATCTCTCGGTTCGGATGATGTGAACACCGTATCGCCGTTTTTCAAGAGGACTACAGATCAGCACTCGGGATGTCAGGCCGTGAAAACTGCATTTACACTTTACCAAATGTACCGAACTGACAAAGCAAATGGATTGGAGTCATGGGGGGGAAAAAAAAGAAATCTCTTACCAGTTACCAGTTATTACGCAGTTATTCGTTATTTTGAGAATTTCAGATGGATCTCCAGTGTGTGTGTGTGTGTGTGTGTCTACATACAAATGACGTGAGGGGGGAAAAAATTTTTTTTTTTCTTTCTTTTTTTGTATTGGCCAGGGTTCAAACAAGCCAGCTAGATTTTCCCCCTACTGTGACCTCATATAAGAACAGCCCCTCCCCCCAGGTTGTTGCTCAGCTCTGCTGTTCTGTGGAGGGGCGTGGCTCAGCAGTAGCTCATTTACATAGTCACTGAAATGGTGCATTTGGAAGAGGAGTTATAGAAGGTATTAAAAATGCATTATGTGAATGGTATTTCAGCTGGAGCATTTTCTCTCTCTCACACACACACACACACACTTTGGCGCAGCTCTGAGACCTGTGTTCACTTATTAAAAGATGCAGTAAAATAAGGGACCTTTAACGAAGGCCATCTGAAACTACAGTACATTTCGGCATCTTTCCCAGCCTGAATAAATCTTTAAACCCAGCTGCTCTTGACATTTAAGTAGAACTCTCATCACCTGTGGGGTCAGGGGTCAACCATCCTATCTGAGTGGAAATGAGAAAAAAAAAAGGCTGTATATTGTGGTTGGTGTGAGTAAGGGAATGTAGAGTGTAAGAGTGACTAGAGAACATGTAAGCCATTATTTCGAACAGTCTGACAGAGACTAATGTCTTTTGGCACTGTGGCTGTGCTAGCAGCAGGCCCGGTCTTGTAACAGGGTGCATATGCCTCAGCATGGGTGTGGATTCTGGCGCCACTGCAATATTTTCCGCCACGACAGATGCCGTGTCGATCACGCCGTATGTGTAGCGATTTAATCAAATAGACTTCCTTTCTGTCAACCTTTCGGGTCACACGCGCACTTTCATTACCTTGCCACGGAAAAACACAACCCCACATCAGTGCGCGCGCGCGCTATCGGCCCACGTCCCCGCCAAAATGACATTCCCGTAATATCCCACCGCGCCGCGTGTCACTCTGAGGGTGGCCCTCTAAATTCAGCACCGTGGTTATTTTATCATTTTCTCAATCCCTCGCCCCGTCCACCTCCCACCATTTACACCGGCCCCCTGCTTCAGGAGGAGAACACGCTCCTGCATCGTAGCCAATTTCATGCTGCGCGTCTAAAGGTGTAAAAATACAGAGGCGGATAAAAATGGAGGAGGCCAGAGCAATGAGCGAGCCTAAAAGCCTGCAGATCATAGTGCGGCAGCTTTTTTTTTTTTTTTATCTGAACTGCTTCCAGATACATAGAAAGAGACAAAAAAAGAGAAAGACAGAGCAGAATTAGGTCACTTCGACCCGGCTTCCTGCTGCTGGACAAAGGAGTCTCTTTCTTGCTCGGTCCCCGGCGCCTCGTTGGCCTGGTACAGCGGGCCATGTCGGAAATCAGATGCAATGCTCTTTATTTAGGGCCACTCTTAGAGAGGACAAAGTGACAAAACCAACCTGTGTAGTCTCTCTGTGGCGTAGATCATACATCGTGGTGTACACATACAGTTGACGTGTGCACAGGAAGCTGCTATAGTGCTATAGATCAATACAAAGGACAATATCACATTAAACTCTACTCAGAAAATAACCAAAGACCTGTTTTTCCCTGTAATCAAGTTTGACATTGAAAAGAAATCATTTCTTTACCAAGAACTTGAAAACTTCTGCATTATCTTATAAGTAAAGGACTACTCACTTTATTAGGAAAGACCAGAGTCTTTGTTGTTTTTTCCTTCCAAGATTAGATCGCTAATGGTAAAGTGTGTTCAATATTCGAACAAATCCCACCCATATTCACATAGCTCCACCCTGGGGGTCTGTGGTAGGGTAAACTGTCTAGGAAATAAAATGCAAATTTACTAAACACTTGGTGGGACGATGGCTTAGTGGTTGGCGCTGTTGCCTTGCACCTCCAGGATCCGGGTTCGATTCCTGCTTCAGGGTCTGTTTACATGTTCTCCCCATGCTTGGTGGGTTTTCCATTGGGTACTTTCGGTTTCCTTCCAAAGAAATGCAGATTAAGCTAATTGGCGTTCCCAAATTGCCTGTAGTGCTTAAATGTTGACTGAAGGTTCTACCATGTTCATAAAAACGGGAATAAATCCAATAACATAATAGTCACCGTTCGCCTCCATGGTCCTTAGTTGGACTACAGAGATCCCTAGTTGGATGATGGAAATTGCCCACAGTGTTTGAATGAGCATGTACTATATGTGTGTGTGTGTGCACCCTGTCTCGTGCCCTAAGTCTCCTGGAATAGGCTCCAGTCCCCTCGTGACCCTGTATACAGGATAAAGCGGTATAGACGATGAGTGAGTGAGTGTGTGCGCTTGTGCACCCTATGATGGATTATGTACCCTGAGTCCCCTGGGACAAGCTCCAGCCCTCCCATGACCCTGCACAAGATAAGTGCTATAGAAAATGAATGAGTGAGTGAGAGTTCCTGTTATCACTTGCATTATAGCAGCTGTAAACTATAGATGAGTCATTAAAGATGCAGATCATCACGTTAACGAGAAAACCGCAAAAAGTGCAGACCTGAAAGTCTGATTAACTGACTGTGGAATACTGGAAACATGAGAACTGGGGCTGCGGTTCTAAAAATGTATAAAGACCTTCTGACCAATCAGATTTAAGGATTTGAGAGCATAAACTTTTAATTACTTTTGAGACTCTTTCTTTTTCCCCCCTCAGTTTGAGAATAATTTCTGGCAATCATGCGTACACTACAGACACACAGGATAAAGATTAGATCGTAAATGCCGGAGTATTTCCTTAATGATGCTGTCTTTCCATCATTAGTGTTGCTTGCACCTTTTTCAGGTCATTCCTTCAAAACACTTTAAACTTTCGCTCTCTAATCAATTGAAGCTGGTTTTAAAAAGCCGAACACATCGAGTGTAAAACATTTATAAGCGCAAACAAGCTGCATAAAGACTACGGTGTGCAAGCGACCTGGGACAGATCCAAGGACGTGCTGTACATCACTAGGACGTCTGAAACAGCCTCTCAGAAATCCATTCCCAACAATCGTATAATTACCCTTTCAAATTCACTGCCTTTTTTTTTTCCATGCTCAAGTAATATCGCACGCAGAGACTGTTGTTAGCAACAAAGACATCGCTTCCCACAAGTCTCTTCTCCGCGTTCGACGTAATTATATCAACACTCAATTACCACGCAACACAAGCCCTCGTGAGCCTCAAGAAGAGCTGAATGCGCTGATGATTGCTTCTCAGAAGGCATAAATAAATAAAAGCCCAGAAGCTCAGAGAAGTCCAGACGGAGGATGATGGGATGAAGGGATGAAAGGATCGCGTCTTTTTATTTGTTTCACTCTGCGTCTGCAGTCTGTTCTGCTCGCTGATCCGTACTGGCCTCCATCAGGCCCGTCTGATTGATAGAGAGCAGGATCGAGACACGATCTCCATACTGACGACGGCATCTGCTGTTTGAGCGGGACAAACCGAGCGCTACGCTACACTCCCACAGCGCTGGAATCCGCTTTCCTCTGGAAAATGTTCTGACATTTTAGTATGGAGATTTAATATCAATACGTATTGAGAAGATATGGCATTTGGCGCCATGCACATTTTTGAGATTGTCCTTTTTCTTATTATTTTTATTTATTAAATTTTTTTTATCATTATTATAAAATGTCAGGAAGCAGATAATTAAATTTTACAATGTAGTACTTTTTTCTTAAGATGTGTACAGAATAGTTGGTTCCATTTTTTTGGGTGTTAAAATATTACTAAATAAATAAATAAATAAATAAATAATATTAATAGTCATTTTTAATTACACAAACGTTTTACAGTCGACAAATGATATACCTTGATGTACTTTTAAAAACTTCTTATATAATTGCACTTTGCACATTCCGTACGTTCTGTGTAATTTATATATTTTATATATTTCTATTTAAATTATATTGTATTGCAACTTTTGTAAATCTGTAAATTTGTAGGTTCACACTTTTTATCACAAATTTTTTAAATTTATATTTTTGTAAATCTGTACATCTCATCCCAAATGTTAAAATTTAACATTTTTGCCTTTTCTATCATTATCTATACCACTTTATCCCGTATACAGGGTGGCGAGGGAGCTGCACCCTAGACTTAGGGCACGAGGCGAGGTACACCCTGGATGGGGTGCCAATCCGTCGTAGTGCTTGACATTTTTGTAAATCTGTAAATTTGTTCATTTTATCCCATTTTTTTATTTAAAGTCGTGAAAAATTTCAAAAAATTCTACCCTAACTTTCCACGTATAAGCATTTCACTGCATATCATACTGTGTATGGTTGTGACAACATTTTTAAAAATTTGATTTGGCGATATTTGTTTGTTTATATTCATTAATTAATTTAATGAATTTACAGTGCAAAAAGTACTGTATTACCAGAAAACTGTTTATTGCTTGACAATCCTGTTTACTGTAATGCATACCGTGCCCCCTTCCAGAATCCCGCTTTGACCTTTTTCCCACATGACCCACCCTACTTGTTATTCTTTTTGTTGATCTTAATATAAGATCTACCAAAGGTGCTGTAGAATTCCCAGTCTATTTCCATCTTCTCCTTTACTTCCCTTTCTGTCATCTCCTGCTCATCTGCCGTAAACCAAAAGAGCCATCTCCAGCGTCGCCCCTAAGGCAAGACCTCCGAGGCCCAACGCACGCTAGAGAGAATGAAGAGGACCAAAGGATGAGTCACGAGCCGCGGTCCGCCTCATGACATTTTCTTGTGAGCTCCTCGAGGAGCAAAAAAAAAAGAAAGAAAGAAGAAAAAGAGAGAAGCTCTTCTCTGAGAAGACGTCTATCTCGTCAGAGCACATGTTGTGTCAAGTCCAAATTAGCATTCCTAGATATGATGGTGGCCTTTTCCATGTAATAGTGTCAGGAGGATATCCTACAGAAGGTCTAGTGGACAGATAAATGTATAGGTGAATGAGTTTAATGAAGCTCCTGAACGTTTTAGGAAGTGTATACGACTACCACAGTTGGACAACAGGTTAAGGCTTACTCTAACATCACCAGTGACTTGGGTCTTGTCATGATATGAGAGAAGGTGACAGGATGTCTTATGTCAGGTGAAAAGAAATAAAAGTGGTAAAGAAGCAAGTTCAAATCCTGGACATAAGGACATAAATAAACATAAGGAGGATACATTTCCAGAGCTGTGGATTTGTTTGGAGAGTTAAGTTAGTGAATAGATAAACAACAAAGATGAAAAAATAGATCCAGCTACGTATTGCAATTCTTTTCTGTGGTAAATCTCACTCACTCATCGTCTATAGACTATCCCAGGAGACTTAGGGCACAAGGTGGGTACACCATGGACAGGGTGCCAATGCATCGCAGGGCACACACACACACACACACACACACACACATTCACACACTACGGTCAAATTTAGGAACCTGTTGTAAATTGATTTTTTAAAATCATTTTTTAAATTTACATTTGTTTGTATTTGATGTGGTAACGTGTTGCAGTTCCTCTATAATCCTACAGGTGGTGCACTCTAAACTATTCACATAATGGCAGGCGGCACAGCATCCTGTGTGTCAACAACAAATTATTAGCTATGTTTGTTTAGAATTACAACGAAATCTGAAGAAAAAAAAATAGAGAGAGATGGAATATTAATATAATCATGATACAGAATTGGAATACAAATCGAATCAGCACCTACGTAGGTATCGTGATACGGTTTTGGTTGGTCCCTGGTGATTTCAGTGCCTTTTATTAAATCAAAACTTCCACTTATTTTTTTTGTAAATTTTGTTAAGTATATTAATTTTCCCTTACAGTATAATCCTGATTAAGTGTCTCCCAATTCTAAGTTGTTTAAATACAAACTGTGTAAAAGTTTACTGGGGTGAATACATAGGCAAGTCATATACTGTACTCGCCCTGTGCAAAAGTCATTTCTTCATATTTTGCATCCAAAGAGCCAGATTTTATTGTACTTTTATTATGGTCTTGAGAAATAGTTCTCCAGGCTTCCTGAAGGACTTTTTTGTGTCTCATTTACAGTCCAGTTTCTGTACCTGAGCAGTTTCAGTGGAATGTTTTTAATGTTTGTTAAGCAACATATGACTCATTCAAACATGAAAAAGCAAAAACATAAGACATGAACCAGTGAGAAACAGGTGCAGATGATGACAGATGATCAGGCTGGTGATTAGTGTACTGTACTGCTGGTGCTGAATGCTGTGTGGTTGGAGCAGACGAGAGGGGAAATGAGGTCGCTGCTGAGGTTGGTACATAAACAAACATTTTTTTAATTGTACATCTTTTATCTACATTATTTAATTTGAAGACTTTTGCACCGGACTGTATTTTATTTTACTTTTTTTGAAATTCACAGAACATCTCAGCACTTGTTCTCAGTGTGTCTTTGCTTGTTTTTATGCTTGTAAATTACACATATTTTCCATAATTGTGTGCTTGCATGCTTGTTTTCCCCTTCCTACGGAGCAGAGTCATAATCGTCCAAGCCGTCAGACTGCACGTTTATGATTATTGAACCTGCTCGTCAGAGGTAATGGCACCCCAAGACACTGGTGCATATGTGGCGCGAACGCACACAATCAAATTAGAGCTAATTACGCTTTGATGTTTCCAGAGAACAAGGGAAATGAAGATGTCTGAAATGTAAACCAACAGGGAGAATTCACGATACCCAGAGGAGCACATTAGCTTTTCACCGAGACATGTCAAGTGACTGTTGACTGACTGATGGTAGGCATGCAACGGTTTTCTAGATGAATTACGACCTTTGCTTGCTTAATTACATACAGCCACATAAGTAATGAGCTCGATAAATCCGGAGAGACACTTCAACAACAACAATAACAACAACAGCGACGGGTCTTCGGGGGCAGAAATTAATTCTCACTACGCAATTGTACTTTTTCCGAGACATGGACCTGGCTAAAGTCATGGAAGTGGATTTACTGTCTCAGAGGGAGTTGAAGCGGGATGCAAATGCAGACGGTTGTTTCTTTTATGACTAAGCAATAAACTAAACCTCAGGCTAATGCTAATGCTAATGCTAAATAACGGGGATAAAGAACAGGGCTAATCAAATCAAGAAACAGAAGATAAATGATACTAAAACAGTTAGAACAACAGACGAAAGACAAAGACAAAAATTTAAACGGAGTGCTATAAATATATGGACTAATCCAGTAAAATAAGGCGCAGGTCAAGACATTTGAGACTGTGGTGAAGTGAATGCTGAGAGTCTGCACTTAAATGATATAAAGGTCCTGCAAAAGTACAAAAGTAAAAAGAAACTCAAACAGAGAGGCATACAGGGAAATCCGGGTTATTATGTTCGGTAATTTGTACTAATCCTGTATCTGCAGTGAGCAAATAACACATTTCATTACTTGGATTGAATATGGATGTTTCGAGCACTAAATAAAACATCTGACAAAATTTTTTTAGCCTCTTCCCAGCTATCCAGGGACATGTCTCACACATTTCATACTCATTTGCCTAATTTCCTTTAGAGCTGCTGTAAAGGGTTCACGCCTAGAGGGCACACGTGTGGTTTGTGTAGTTTTTGTTTGTAGACTCAGTTTCCCAGAGTGCACCTCGGTCAGGTGATGAGAGCGCTCACCTGAACCGAGGTAGCTGATTAGTTTCTGTATAAATAGTTCTTTGTTCTGGGAAACTGGGCAGAGCATTGGTTATGTAAAGTGGGCATTTATTTTGTTTGGTTATGTTCTGTTTTAGTTTGTTCTGTTTAGTGGAGCTGTTTAAGTTAAGTTTACATCCGTTTTGATTTAGTATATGTTGTTCGTTTGTCTCTTTGTCTGTGTATCTCCTAGCATAAGCTTAGCCTCTAGCGTGGTTAGCCCCTATAAAGGATTAGCCTCTAGGAGGATGTACAGGCCAGCACTTTTCCACTAAGGAAGAGAATATTCAAATGAAAAGAAGCAATAGAACTTCCAAGAAGATGAGTCACGGAGGTCAATGAGATCCATCATGAAGGAGGTCAAAATTCTCCCCCAGTTCTACAACTGCTGTCTATCTTTTGTGACCGCTTGTGCCGAAGATGGAGACCTTACAGTATGTTCAACAACTTGAGAAAGTAAGACATCAATTTCAACCTTGATTTTGATTAAAAAGAAACGTGTCAATTGTGAGATGAATCCAATATCTTCTGATCAGTTTGAACACAGGATTATGCTGTAAGTCCAAATAAAATATACGATCCTGTGCCAAAGTCTGGAACCGCACATAATTTCTTCATATTGAGTTAAATTAAATCATGGAGATTAAACATTAATTAAATTGTAACTTTTTTTTAATAATAACAGGACAAATGATATTTACATTTTCTGAGCATGACAGACAAGGCTGAAATAAAAGAAATTAAAAAAAGTATAATGGATGTGGAAGTCACTTTGTTTCACTTTGCCTGAAGAAAAGCAAGCGGCGGAATGGAAACAAAGCTAATTAACCATAACAACTACATGATTGTCATGAGGTATAGTGTTTTTATATATTTTAATGAAGCATAATTAAACTGTTGTGAGACGTAATAAAGGCCGATTCCATGCACAATATTACTACACTATAGAAACCTCCAGGAATGTGCGGGGTTCAATACGACCATGACTGTGTGTTCACACCACTGCAGTGGGAATAGAAGAGAGAGAGAGAGAGAGAGAGAAGATAATGGTGTACTGCTGCATTCGCCTGGTTTCTACCTCACAAGTTTTATCCTCATGTTTCGCCTCATTCTTTTTCTGCTGACACAAAGAACACAGACAGCAAGTGCGTTTTTTAATAGGTCAGATGATCTATGGATCCGTCCACACTATACTGTAGCTGTTGAGCCTTGCATTGTGCACTTGAGTTGGCTGATTTTAAAAGCTCTCCAGGAAGAATCTCCCCTCCATGCCAAACCCGTTTACAGCACACGCCGGGGTGCACAAGGTAGCAACATCGTGTCCGATCGCAGCCAGGAATCTGCTACCGCTTCGGGAATCCGTCCAAATCCGTAACTGTCTTAATCAGGCCCACTTAATGAACTATTTATGGAAATGAAGCTTCTTGATAAACATGTAGACACTATACCCAGGACTCGAGAGTCTCACGCTTCACAAACAATGGGCCTCATTTATCAAATCGGCTACGAATAAATTTATTCGCGAATGGTTCACAAGAGCAAATGCTGTGTCTGTGAAAATCCGGTTTTGTGGCCTAGAATGTAAAATTGCATAATCGGTCAGGAGTTACAGTTACAGATTGCTTTGTCAACTTTGACTCACTTATTTATTTCTATTATACATTTAAATTAAATAAGAAGTTTGTAAAATGTATATTAACCTTAATTACCTGAATGAAAGCAATCCGTAAATTGCAAATCTGTAAATTACAACAAATAAGACGAGCTGTTCTATTAGGACAAAGTCAATAGACTGTTAGCAATAATATAGCAGTAATTACCAATAAGGTATCACTAATTAGCAAAAATTAGTAATAATCTAATCTTAATAATTAGCAGGAATCTAGCAATAGTCAGTAATAATCTAACACTATTAATGAGCAGTAATCAATAAACACTAAATATTAATAATCTATAATAAACAATCTAGTAATAATTAGCAGTAATCTCACAATAATTAGCAGCAATCTAGTAATAATTACCAGCAATCTAGTAATAATTACCAGCAATCTAGTAATAATTGACAGTAATTTAGCAATAATTAGCAGCAATCTAGTAATAATTAGCAGTAAGTAATTTAGTAATAATTCAGTAATTTAGCAATAATTAGTAGCAATCTAGTAATAATTAGCAGTAATCTCACAATAATTAACAGCAATCTAGTAATAATTGACAGTAATTTAGCAATAATTAGCAGCAATCTAGTAATAATTAGCAGTAATCTCACAATAATTAGCAGCAATCTAGTAATAATTAGCAGCAATCTAGTAATAATTGACAGTAATTTAGCAATAATCTAGTAATTAGCAGTAATCTCACAATAATTAGCCGCAATCTAGTAATAATCTTAAACTAATCAGCAATAATCCCACACTAGTAATTAGCAATATTCTAGTAATAATTAGAAAGTATCTAACATTAATAATTAGAAATAATTAAAACTTTTCTGTTTTTCTGACAGTTTCTCACAGCATTGTGAGTCAGTTTTGATGAAAAAAATGCCTAGCTTTGTTTTCACTTTGTTTACGTAGCTGTACCTTTTCACTTTTGTTTGGTTTAATCATTGTTCGTACTGTACTGTAAGCATTGCCTTTTATGGAGATTTGTAGGCATCACTACATGCAAATTTATCCTGTAGTATAAAGGAAATGAGCAAAACTTTTGAACATGTATTTTTGGTCTGGCCAATTGGTTTAAATGCAAATAGCAGATGAAAGTAGAGGTCGAAAATATTACAGCGAGCCTAGAAACAACAAAGAAGTTCTTGAAAGCCGCTTTCAGATCTCCTGATGCCCCGACGCTCGCTTTGCCCGGTCTCCCTGCTTCTGGCAATCTCTAGCCCAGTGGGAGCACGACTTCTCCCACCGTGTCCATCACAATAACATGCATTACCATCTGAAAGTGTGAACGGCTTCCAAAAACGATACTGTTTTAAAACAACGTCTGGCCATTTTCCTGAAAGGGTTTTGATTATAAACATAAACCCCAGGCACTTTTACGCAGTCGGAAACTTTGCAGACGTGACAGACAAGAAACAAGACGTACCATGAGTTTTCTGAGTACCATTTAAAACCCTAATTAAGTACTCTGTCCATTATAAACTAGTAGATGCTGGAGAGAATGTTCATTTATGCAGTGTAATTATCAACTGAGCAGAAATGCCATGTGCAGTGACGGAGGTGTGAACGGAGTGTGTGATGGAGAGGTAACTACATTACAGCAATCTGACTGAAAGAAAACAAATGACCTGAAATAGTTGGCTAGCTTATGTACGCTCATACACTGTCTATCTATATGCAAGTGTGTGTGTGTGTGTGTGTGTGTGTGTGTGTTCATCTGTGTGTTTGTTTGTCTGTTACCATACCCTTCTGTACAGCATGGCTGCCCTTAAGAGCAGCAGGGTCGTTACACTGAGCTTTAATTGGTGGAAAAACAAATCATGATTAAAGAGATGAAGGAAGAAAGCGTTGGAGCGAGCGAGAGAGAGAGAGAGAGAGAGAGAGAGAGAGACTGATACACACACAGAAAAAGACTTCTTAAGATTGCGAGAGAGAGACAGAACAAGAGCAAGAGAAAAAGACGAAGAGACAGACAGATATACAGCCAGATGATGCAATGGTAACGTGAAATAGAGAGAAAGACAAGTGAAGGGAGAGAGACAAAACAATGAATAAAAAGTAAAGTAAACAGAGAGGAAGACATAGTGAGAAAGTGAGACAGAAATAAAAATTGAGGTTGGAAGAAAGAAAGAGTAAGAGCGCAAGAAAAAGACAGTAACAGACTCATAAAGAAAGAAAAAAGCAGTGGTGGAGAGAGAGAGAGACAGAGAGAGAAGGGGCTATGGAGGAGAGACAGATTCAATAGAAGTGAGAGAGAAAGACAGATGGAAAGAGAGACAGAGATAGAGAGAGAGACAGGAATAGATATTTACATTGCAAGAGATACAGAGAGAAGTGAAGGAGAGGAAAAGGGACAGAGAGGGAGACAGAGAAAGAGAGCAGCAAAGAAAGAAGGACAGATGCAGACAGTAAGACAGATGGTTCAAGAGATGCAGAGAGAGAGAACGAAATATCTACGCACAAATAATAAAATGCTCATCACTACCGATGATGTTCTATTAACTCACAGTATGAAACATATATTCATAGAGAAAAATAAACTCATTGCTATAAATAAGATATAAATTAAAAAATGCAAGCTTCCTTTAGAAAGAATCCATTAACCACCGGTTCTGCGGCTGATGTGATAAACGATCGAGGTAGCGAGAGTAACCGAGGTGAGGTTATAGGATCAACTCGGATAATTTCTCTCTGATGGGAATTTATTGCAATAAATATTCACCGATATGCTATGATGCTTAAAACTGCCATAACACCTTTTTCTACATAGTCTTACACCCTTCTTTTGTCCTTTAAAAAAAAAAAATCTGAGTTTTCATTCTCATAAGTTATGTAATATTCATATTGATAATTGTACATGTGTTCCTATGGAAACAGATTACTCACCAGCACAGCAAGTTACAGTACCTAAAGAAATGTATATATAAAACAATATTATTCCTACAAGCAAAACTTTTTTTTTTGGACCAAGGGCTTGGTTGTTATGGAAGGAATCGAACACTGATTTATGGAATGTATTAATTCATGTTCTATATGGAGTACATGCAAACTCCACGCACAAAGACACACAGTGGGAATCGAACCCTTGACGCCACTGTGCCGCCTGGTAGACACGGAAAAATAATCAACCATGGGGTGGTGTGATGATGCAGAGTTACTGTTATATCGGTGAAATCAATGACTTTCCAATAAAAACATGTTTTATTGTGCTTGTGCCCCAACACATATCCATTTACAGTATACTGTAGTTGTAAGATGTGGTGTATGATGTTAGAGAAAAACACTAACACTAGAGACTCCGTACAAAAACAAAAAATCTCCTAGATGGAAACTTCACCAAATATCAATTATGTGTTTTATCTTATTTCAAGTATGCTTATCATTACACGTGTCTACTATGTGAATTAACGATAATCAGATTTTCTCTATACACCAGTGTCTACCCTGAGGCAGCTTTCCAACCATCCAGGCAGTGTGAGAAGCCTTCACATATATCCAGACTGTCCTGCTCGCTCTCGCTGTGACCCTGTGCTTATCCAATTAGACTTGCAGAAAGTGGGCTGCAAACGCAGCTAACAGACCGTTTGTTTTTTCCCCCTATTTCGCTTTCATCCGTCGTACTTCGTTTCCTCCTCAATGTACTTCCTATTGGAATCTGTAACCATGAATGATGGTTTAAATCGAAAACAAGTAAATCTTCACCGCCATCCGCTCGCTTTATTCCTTCATGCATTATTTAGGCTGGTGGCTCATCTGAGACTAACAGGAGCTGCATGTTGTAAAATCATATCCGTGTGATCGTATCATTGACATCCACAGATCGCAGGATCACTCGCTGTTATCATATTTGTGTCATTTCTTGCTTTTTATATTGTAACACAACACATTCCCAGGGTGGAATCCATTAATTGGTTTAAAGAGAACCTATTATGGAAAAATGAGCTTTTTAGGCATTTTTTTGATATTCAGATAGAACTCCAGTATGTGTACCAGAGGTGGAAGGTAACTGAGTACATGTACTTCATTACTATACAAGAGTACATAATTCATGAGCTGTACTTTACTAGTTTAGTATTTGTAGTTTAGTAGTTTAATGAGAGGATACATTTTTACTTTTATGCCACTCAAAAGTACAACAAATTCTTTTTTACTTAAATTTTTTGCATGGCATTGCGTTACCTACTGTAGCTACAGTGGTGTATAGGAATCGTACTCCGGTTTTCTCCCACAGTCCAAAAACATGCAGATTAGACTAACTGGAGTTCCCAAATTGCCCCTAGTGTGTGAATGCACATGTGAATATTGATTGGAGGTCCAACTACAGTTGTAAAATGGGAATAAATACAATGGAAATCACCATTGGCCTCTATGGTCCCGAGTTGGTCTACAGAGGTTCCTGGATTGATGGATGGTACTTCGCACACCTTTGCTGTTTATACACCAAAAATCTATTCATGTTTGCATTTGTCGCTGTAAACAATCCAGTTAGGTCTTCCTCCTAATACTTGTCCTAATACATTCAACTTGTACTTGCTTAATTAGTTATTTATCTTATGGCTTAATGTTCAAATTTAAAGATATTTTATTTGTTAGTTTGAGGAAACAGGTTCTTAAAATGTCAAGGATTAGATATTCAAACAGTCCCCTAAGATTATACTAAATAACCTTAAACCCCTCCCTTAAACACATGCTTCTGATCTGTTTAACGATTATGATGCTAATTTCTTGAATAGTGAAACAGTGTGTTTCCGTTCTTCCTTTGAAAAGTTAACCGTTTCCTGCCACACTGAAGTCACAGGAGGGGGTCACTTTGGTGTTAGCACAGTTACAGTGGGGTTTAATAGGACAACAACTTATTTTCTTTAATTTAACGTAAAACATCTTCTTAAAGAAAAATCCAAAGAACTTTAATGTCCCAGAATTAAGTGAAGTTTCACTCGCCTGGTTAGCGTCCTCTGAGATATGCTTAACGATGGAATCAGTATCAGACACTTTGGAAGTTGATAATAGTGATAGGAAGTTTTAATCATCTTAGTAACTCGGTTCTTTGAATCTCATTCATCAAAATAAACAAATCTTTTTTGAGTCATTTAGTTCATTTCATTCTTTTGATCAGAAATAAAATAAAATGTTACATTTTCAATAAACAGACCCCCAAGACGTCTACATACACACATTTTGTTCACATATAATAAACAGAATGATGTTCCTTTGTCACGTGACTCCCATAGACGCTGTTTTTGCACTGCATAGCATCTATGGGAGTCACGTGACAAAAGAACGAATGACTCGGAATAGAAGACTCATGAGATGAACCGCTCATTTCTGCTTCCTGTACATGTTTCTACAGGTTTTGCAAAGCTTTGCGCATGCGCGCCCAGTAGAAAATGAACAAATCACTCTCTGAGACTACTCATTCTTCTGAGTCATGTTAAAGACTCGTACAAAAAGAACGAATTATTCATAAACGACCCATCATTAGTTTATAAGTTTGAGTTTAAAGTGAGGAGATGAGAGAGCAGGACAGACTAAAGCAGTGCGGCATCACTCTGTTTATTTAGAAATAGAGCAAAGGCTCATTCTGAGCAGCACTCGTGGGGGAAAGCTAGTTATCATGCTAATAAGATTAATGGTGCATTAATGCTGCATTAGTTAATCAAAATGTGCATTTCTTCCCGTTCGCCTCATCATATTGTGATGAAAGCTCGATGATGGTGATGTTACATAATAGACATAATTTGTTACAAAAAGAGAGTAGTTAGGGCCGACGGCAGAGTAACAAGATGGCATTCGATGTTAAATCATGTGTTTTGCTCTGTGTTTGTGCCTCGAGCTTCTGATATTCGTCTAAAAATGAGATCATTATGTGATCCGTTGCTCCAGCACGGCCCTCGGATCTAATTTGTTTTGGGTCGCCTTCTTCCCACCCCAATCAAACACGTCTGCCAGGCCTTGAGCGGGAAAGCTGGTAGCCATAGTTACAGCAGGCGGAGGAGCAAGCCATTTATCTCCCACCCCTCAGTGACGCCTGCTTTCTAATTTATGCTGCAGTGGCCATACTGCAGCGCGTGCTGAAATGCCACCATTTCTCCACACACCTCCCTTTAGGTCTCGCATCCCACACTTTCCCGAGACAGCGCTCTAGCACCCTGTCTCTGATTTATCTGGTGTGTATGCGCTATTTGTGCGTTTAGATCCATGTGTGCGTGTGCATTTCTCTGTCTCTCTCTCGGTCTCAGCCCCACGTTCCACACTTTTCCCAGACAGCACTCTAGCACCATGTCTTTGATTTATCTGGCTGCATATGTGCTGTGAACACGTTTATGCATGTGTTTATGTGTGTGTGTGTGTATTTGTGTGTGTGTGGTTGGTGTACATAAGCACATAAGGTTTGATGGTTCACCTTCCACAACATCCTTTACACTAGCAGAATTATTGCAGAACTCATCACCGGCATTGCACTGACGTTTTTAAACGAAATGAAACCCTCCCCTGACAACTGCACTACGTTTTGCCTTCCACCTCAAACGAGGGGAGAGACTAACAGGCAGACGGCAAGCGTTAAACCTGGCCGGGGCTGTTTACGTGATAATGAGCGATCCATAACATCGGTAGAAAGTGGAAAGATTAATTCTAGCCGTGGCCGGCATTCAATGAAACGCCATTACAATAATAGATTGATTCCCACAGGAGGGCAATTTTGCATTTCAGCTTGTTTAGCTTCAATCAAATGGGCTAATGGAAAAATTGCATCGTCAAATAAGCACCTTGGATTTTTTTTTTTAAAGGACTGGCACTGACTTTAATCTTATTTTCTAGGGAGAAAGAGAGAGATAGAAAGAAAAATCTAATCAAAAGATTAAATTCCATACAATTTATACCCGAGTCACAGCAAAAAACACTTAAGTCTACAGAAATATCAGGAGACACTATGAAACATCTGAAATATTGGAATGATTGAAAATATTGCCAGCTGTCTAACAAATTAATACCTCTCAAGTTTCCTGTAATCAAATACTGAATGTGAACAATTCTGTGTTGAAGGGGGCGCTAATGAGAAAAGTCAGCATAATAATAGCCTCATCAATAATGCCTAGGAAAAAGGCCAAGTAAAGCCTAGGGTATCAAATCACAGTAGATATTGTGAAACTAAGATGCCACAAATAATCTAAAAAACTTAGCCATAAACACCAAAAGAAAAAAAGTCAATGGATTGTAACCACCATCCAAGCAGTATAAAAAATAATCCAACATGGATTATTAATCCAACACAGATATAATCCACAAATATCTGTGTGTATGTTGCCCAAGATAAGGCTGGTAAATGGTATTGTATTAGCTTACCGCACTGCTGCAGGGAATATCCTTCACTTTGAGCCAGGCCAGATCCAGCGTGCCCTCTCCCTTGTAACAGGACTGCAGTCTGTCTTTAATTCTCTCATTGATCTCCTTCAGGGCAAACACGCACAAGGCCGACTCTTGAGACGTTTCCTTTGGCCGCCTCTTTTGGCCTTTGGAGAATACAGCGTAAAGGATATCATCATCCGGTCCAACACCCAGTGAGCGAGCCAGGATGGCACCTGCCTTAGACAAGTAGGCAGCCTGGAGAAGACGATACTCCACACCACCCTTGACACAACCAAGGGGAACCTCTACATACGAGTTGAATGCCGTGTCGTCCTTGCAGAGTCGCACAAGTTTGGAAGTGAACACCTGTTCCCGGTTGGCTGAGGACGAACCCGCGGCTGGACCACCGCCCATCTCCGGCTGCAGTGTTAGGAAGTAGACAAAGTTGCCACTCGCAAAGCCATACACGTAATATATGTCAAAGTCAGGCACCACGGTGAAGGTGTCTGATGGGATCTTAATCATTGAGGCCACAAACTCATCATGGAAGACGTAAGCGAACATGCCATCCTCCTCTGAATTGCGAGCCAGTTTGCGACTCGAGATGGTCGGGAAATACTCAGGCCTCCCGTCCACTGCCGTGGCCACAAACAGCTTATCAGGTGAGGAGTCACCATAAGACACTATCACACCAAAAACTGAGTCACTTTCATTGACTCCTGAAAGATAATGCTCTTTCTTGTGAAAGGGCTCTCCAAGCTTGAAGAGGTCATCCAGGCGAAGCAGCTTACAAATCCCCTGGTAGAGACTCCCGCAAGCTAGCAGCCGGTTCGCCCTGTAGTCAATTAGTAGCATTTTGTTGACATTGTTAGTGAGCGTCAGTGGCTCGCTGCAGGGCTGCACAATTCGCGGTGGATAGCAGTTGCGGTTGTCCTCCTCCGGGCCTGTTTGGTGCGATACCAGCACGTCTAGCTCTTGTGAGAGCTTATAAATGCGGTTCACCACACCAAGGTAAACATTCCCGTTTCTGTAGTCCACTGCCAAGTGGTTAAAGGTCCATTCTGGGTTCTCAGCATGAAAAGTTCTGTAGTGCTCATTCACTTTGGATGCAATGGAAGGCTGCTGTGGCCTTGAGGTCGAAGAGGGAAGCAAAAAAACAAAGAAGCAGCAAGAAACCAATAAACAGTTCAATTTTCTATAGTGGGAAGCCATTGTCCTGACAGTCTGGTGCAGGTCAAGCAGGTCTCAAGGAAAGTATTCGCAGCAGATTAATGTTCAGTCTTGTCTTGAGTTTGTGGACATTATGGACCTATCAAAAGAGACAAAAACAAAATCAGCTCATTAGACATGTTAACAAGAAATAAAGAATAATTTAGAAGTAAATTAATGTGACTTTTGAGCTGGACATAATACATAAAGAGGAGTACACAGGAAAAAACATCATCAGGATAGTATACTTGTTTGCTTGTCCAGGCTAATCAAATAGTCCTTGACTCCTGGTGATCATGAGATTCAGGTGTCAGTAATTGGATGAGGTACATTGTTAGTCATTGCAAGTCACTTTTCATTAATAAGTTTGGCCAAGAAACCCCGATTTTCAAAACCCCAGCAATTCAACTTCCATCTAAGAAAACCAACCACAACAAATGACTTAAACCTAAACTATTTCAATTTTATTTTCAATTCTAAAATATAAAATTCTTTAAACTTTTATCAGTCCAATTATTAACTTGTATAAGTCCAATGATGCTTAGCTTTGAAAAGCTGGTTTTGCAGAGGATGGAATAGTGGAGAGCCAGTCAGACTACAGTATAACCTTTATGATCCTGATGCTTATGGCCAAAAAAATGCATCAAACTGCAACAAGCCTCTGAGTCTAGACTACCTTTAAGCTGCCAGGGACACAGTATTCTCTACAAGGAGACAAGTGGCAGAAGAGCGTGGAGAGAGAAAGGACAAAGGCAAGCTGACCTCAGAATTCAAATTATCCAAAGCCACATGACAACTTCCAAATTGCAGGAATAATTAAGTGGGGGTAGTAACAAGGGCACTCAGGGAGCAAACACTGCTGGCATGAATAGATGCCAGTGTCAATGGGGATAATGCAATTGCCCCAGGAGTTATCACTTTAGATGGGCACTGGTTCCCCACATGTGCCCCACCTCACAGCCAGGCTTCTGGACCTCTAATTGATTTTCCTTTCTGCAAATAATTTATTTGCCTTGCCGGTTGTTCCGACTTTTCTCATTGGTAAGAGAAGAGATGCAATGTTTATGAGAAGAGATAAACTGCTGGCCCAATTAGGGGAAAAACAAGAATGAAGAGGAGGGGAGGGGTGCAAGTGAAAGCAATACATATAGTCTAGATATAGGGATATTGGTATGGGGATATAAGAGTGTAGTATGGCATAGGAAATAGTCTAGGCATACATGCAGTATATCTAAAAGCAAGACTATCTAAGAGCAAGATCTCTGACTTTGCCTCCAGTGATGGAAATTATTTAAACGATTGCACCCATAGTATTATTAAGCACTATTCTGAAAGATTTGTATTTTAATCAAACTATATCAAAACAGTAAAGCATTTGACAGACACCCTTACCCAGAGCAACTTACATCTATCTCATAACACATCTCAGTAGTTGAGGGTTCAAGGCTTTGCTCAAGGAATCATCCATGGTAATATAGTAAAGCTGCGTTTGAACCCACGACCTTCTACTTGGCAGTCCAAAGTTTTAACCACTAAACTGCCTCTGTCCTGAAACTGAAGACTAGTATATTTGCAAGAGAAAGACATACTATTTCCTCCTAACATTTTCATTTTGACCTTGAAAGTAATTTATACAAATCTCATGAAGCATAACTTTATTCTTTGTTTTTTTCTTTTTCTCTGTTACATGTTCCTGTTTCATACAAAATGAAACAGGAAAATGTGTGTTAAATGTTTTTGTGTGTGTGTTAAATGTAAGAATGAATGTTAGCCTTCTTAGCTTGTTAAATTAGCTATAAGAAAAAAAGCAGTCATTGTTTTTAATGTTTGTTTAAATTAGCTTGTTAAGTAAGCTAGTTAGATTAGTATTTTAAATTAGCTTGTTAAATTAGATAGCTAGTCACCGGATGTTTGTTTCGCGGATAGGTTAACTAAGTTTTATAAATTAGCTTGTTAAGTAAGCTAGTTAGATTAGCATTTGAAATTAGCTTTTTAAATTGCCTAACTAGTCATTGTATGTTTTGGATATTTGTTTCATGAATAGGTTAGCTAGTTAAGTTAGTAAATTAGCTGGTTAAGTAAGATAGTTAGTTTAGTATTATAAATTAGCTTGTTAAATTAGCTAGCTAGTGACTGTAAGTTTGGCCTGTTTGTTTCATGAATAGGTAAGCTAGTTAAGGTTTGTAATTTAGCTTGTTTGATAAGTACTGTAAAATACCTTGTAAAGTTAGCTAGCTAGACAATGTACAGTATACTTTGTATGTTTGTTTCATAAATAGGTTATTTTTTTCAAGAATAGGTTTTGTACATTAGCTGGGCTGTTAATTAGGCTAGTTAGATGAGTATTGTAAATTAGTTTGTTAAATTAGCTAACTAGTTAAGCAAATTAGCTTTTCAAATTAGCTAATTAGCAATTTCCTAATGTGCCCAAGCGTTAATTTAAGCAGGGTTATTTAACACAACCTGCTTTAAGCTAATTTCTATGTTTGTAAGAGCTAGCATAATATAGTCAGAACTCATGATGAACTCATGGTTAGGTTTTTTTTTTTTTTCCTTCTTTCCAGCTAAAATTATAGATTTATTTCCTTTAAAGCCCAAGGTTTTTTTTTTTAGTGTTCTTTCTTTTTTTTTTTTACGTCAGGTACCGTTTCTCTGTACTTTTTTCCACAATCACGAATGCTAATATATGCCATTACTCCACTAGCCCTCCACCATTATCACATTAAAATTGTCACACAGAGCACTGAGAAAAACCTGAAATCTCTCAAACATCTGAAAAACTAACGAGAGGGGGGATGAAAAAAACTTACAAATAGTAAGCTGTTAAGCAAGCCGGCAGTCAAATGCTAGACTGGCACTTAAGTGCTGGGTGCACAGCAGATAAGAAAATCACAGCTCAGCCACTGCAGTATGCATTTAGACGTTAGGCGACTGGAGGGCAGGCACTACAGTTATGATTAGCCATTGAAACAGAAAGACGTCGCTCACCGAGCAAGAACGAGAGGCCGGTGTGAATAACAAAAGGGTCAGCTGCGGAGGTATTCAGGTGCAGAGTCAATCTTACAAGGGCCATGTTGTTGTGTATAGGCACAAGTGGCAGGTGATGTTCTAGCGTGGGTAATTTGAGTGGTGGGAAGGTACTTTACACACGGCACAATGGATACTGTTTTATATTGTAGGAAATGAAAATAGGAAATGCACTGATGAATACACTCACACTCACACATCCGCATTGAGCATTAATGACCATGAGATTCTCTTGTGCCTTGAGAGAGTGCAGCTTTGACCCAAACAACCCAGTTTGTTCATTATCTCCCCATCAGGCAGCTGTGTTTAGCTCCTATTTGTCTTAGACTACCGGTTAATTAAATTTGGAATCTCATGCCACCCTGCTCCATCAAACTGCATACTCAAATTGAGTTACACAGACACATACACTAGCATAACACACACTGTTATGCCTTATGGAAATTTTCATAGTATGATATTCTAGTCTTAAAACATCCCAATATTAATCAACCATTGAAACGCACAAACCAGAGCTGAAAATGAATGGAAATATTTATTATGTTTTGTTAAATTAAACCTATTACTAGAGTGGGTGATATGACCATTCAATATTGATATCGTGATAAATTGCTGCATGTCATGAAATAGTCTTCTGAAGTAGCATAGGTATCATCACACATCTATCTATCTGTCTATCTCTCTCTCTCCATCCATCCATCTAGGAACCACTGTAGTCCAACTAGGGGGGCGTGGAGGCCAATATTCCCATTCACATGCGCATTCACTCACTACGAGCAATTTGGGAACGCCATTTAACCCAATCTGCATGTCTTTAAACGTTGACGAAACCGGAGGACCCAGAGGAAACTCAACAAGCAAGGGACGAACATGCAAACTCCATGAACACAGACCTGAGGTGCAAGCAACAATGGTAACCACTAAGCCACCGTGCCACTATCTATCTATCTATCTATCTATCTATCTATCTATCTATCTATCCATCTATCTATCCATCTATCTATCTATCTATTTACTGAATATTTAGGATACTAGGATGTGGTCAGTACTGTTGGCAGCAAATCCTTGCAGGAAAAGTGCTTCCAATTGGTTAATCCGCAAGGTCATGCACATTGTGTTTGTGTGTAGGTGTGTACTGTATGTGTGTGTATGTGTGCTTAAAAAGCATGATTGGCTCGTCTTGAGGTAATGGATGGTTTTGCCAAGATGTCAAGTATTCAGAATATAGAAAGCACAAGAAAGACTGACAGGAGACGTGTGTATGTGCAGTCATGTTAAAGCCAAGTAAGCTTCTGGAACACTCAACACCCACACACACACACACACACACACAGAGAGGGACCATGGACCACATGCTGCGTGCACACGCCGCAAAGGTGATAATGAATTCATGTTTGGAGTCACACACTCAATTCTCTCACTGTGCATTTTCTGAAAATGTCAAGAAACACACTGTGTACAGTTTGAGATTAGCCCATGTGTTTTTTTTTTTTTTTTCTCGATACAACTCAATTGTCCTTCCAGACTGAAAAGGAAAAAAAAAAAAAAAAAAACAGCAAACATGGCTTTTTGATAAAACTGTGAACGGCTCAATGAGTTACTGCGGCAGGGTACGAAGGAGAATGTGTGGCAGATTGCAGAAGCGAGGGAAGCTGTGAAATAAATATGACAGAGCAAAATAAAAAAAGAGAGAAGAGGTTGCAGATTGAATCTGAGGAATATGGAGAAAAATGAGAAATAAAAAAAAAAAATAAAGAAAAAAGAAAAGAAAATGTGCAATATATATACTGCCATTCAAAAGTTCAGGGATGCACAGTTGTTAAAAAATAAATAATAATAACTTACCTAAACCACTAAATTTATCTTAACCCTTTCATACATAGTAGTCAGATTTAATGATGATGATTTTTTTTTTCAAGAAAATACATTACAAATTACCTACAAATCACTTAAGACACTAATTAACCTAATATACAGTATATCATGATTCTGATTTCTTACAAATTTTATAAACAAAATCCTAAATTTAAAATATATTTTTCTATTTAGCTGTTTAAAAAAGATATTTTGTTACTGAAGATTTGCAAAATTAGTTGCATCATGCATGTAAAAAATATATGCTCATATGTGTCAAAAATATTCAGATATTTTAACAATAAATATTAAATACTTTCGCCCTGTATGCTAACGATGATTTATAAGCCGACAGACTACGAGTGATCACTGTTTATACTAATAACTGAAATAATTTTCCTTGGATTTAACGAGTTCAAAACTCATTCATTTTCACACTCATAAATCATAAATACTCCTTAATCTCATGCATGCACTTTTTCAGTCAAATATTTATTTTTCAGGAATTCATTTTCCAGGTGCTTTGATCCAAAGCGATTTAAGTTTCATCTGAGCAGTTCAGGGTTAAAGGTCTTGCTCCAGGGCCCAACATTGGTTTTCTCTCAGAACTGGGATTTTAAAGCAATCTCTTAGAACCTCAACCACTAAGCCACCACATTACCCAGAGGTCCTCTGCTTTCTTTCAGGACTTTGTGAGGTTTGTGAACTCTCGATTGAACTCACTACCGGAGCAGCGCAGGAGACTGAACCGGCTGTCCAGCACATCTATGTGTTTTGGGCGATTAAATAAAAGCAGAAAGAAATAAACTAACAGTGCATATTAATGATTAATTGAAAGTGTCTTCAAAAACCGAGTCGTCTACATTGTAAAATTTTCACTATTCCGGTAGGTTAATTTAAACAAGGTTCTTCTTCGCAACATGCCAATACAATGCACACAACCAAACAACGAAATGAGATTTCAGGCTCACTGTAAACAGATTATGCTTGTTACACCTGTGCACCGACATAATTGTTTCCTTTTTTTTTTTTTTTTAACATATATCCGTACACTTGCTCCTCAAGATTTTTCATTTTAAGGCCATTCTGATATTACGTTGTTCTCGATCCCGAGCCTCACATGTTCTCCTTGTTTGTGTTCCTCTGGGGTCTCCAGTTTCCTCCCACCTCGTGGAAACTTTCTGAAACCCAGGCGTAAAATTGCTTCTAGGTGTGTGAATGTGTTTTTGCGTGGTGATAAACTGGTATCTGTTACATCCAGGGTATATTCCTAGCTCAAGCTCCAGATCCACAACCACGGCGGTATATAACAGAAATATAATAAAAGTGAAAGAAATGTTTTATATTTTTTTGCTTCTATAATTTCCATGACACGTTTCCTTGTCTTTGTCAAGGATTCATTCAAAACTTTAAAATAATAAATAAATAAACTTCCTTCGGTATTTGCAAACCAACATGACTGTCTTAAGCCATTATCTTTATGAGATGGTTAGCTGCAGTGATCTTTGACATCATGCAAGTGGTAAATTGCTGACGACTAACCCGTTGCAACCCACATGGATGCACCCACACACACACACACACACACATACCTATTCAAACACTTCAGGCAAATTCAGCCTACACCGCATGTCTTTGTACCGTTGGAGGACACTAGATTACCTGGAAATGCAACAGACCCTGGGAAAGCAAGCAAACTCCACAAACACACACCAGACGCCATATTTTAACCCTGACGCTGGAGCCGTGAGGTGACGGTGCTAACCACTTAGCCACCATCCATTATACAGTCTAATGTGCATGCAAGTCCTCTTAATTGTGCAACATCTTTCACTTCTAAAAACAAAATTCTCTGGAAAGTCCTTCTACACTCAACCTGTTTCAGTTCAGCGTGTAGCTTTCACGGTGTAGCGCCTGTACTCGGCAGGTTTAATTGCAGCTCTCAATGCATGAAGGAAACTAAGACAGATTTCTAACAGGCTTATTCGAGGTAAACAAAACCTTCTTCAAATCAATGAGCTTTCTCTAATCCACTCTCTGTAAAACATACTCGTGATAAGAAACAAGCGCTGTAAGCATACCCGGTTATAAAAGTCGATAGGGTGATAGTGCTACCATGTGATATACAGAATGTAGTTAATAATATATTAAAAGACAGGGAAATGTGTATATAGACTATGACAGGTATTTACATATATATATAAATAAAGGTCCCTGTCATTTATGTTCAAAGGTTATTTATTTTTATTCATTCATTCATTCATTTATTTATATCCTATACTGCTTATCATATACAGTGTTGCAGGAAAGACTGTAGTCTATCCCAGGAGACTTTGTGGACAATGACAGGGTGCCAATCCATCGCACATGCACGCCACACCAATTAGCCTAATCCGCATGTCTTTGGACTGTGGGAGAAAACCGGAGTACCCGGAGGAAATCCACCAATCACGGGAACAACATGCAAACTCCATATACACATTGACCCGAGGCAGAAATCGATCCCTCAACCATGGAGGTGCAAGGCCACAGTGCTAACCCCTACACCACCCCTATTATTTTTTTATTATTATTATTAATTTATAACCTACCTCTGCACTTTGACTTTCACCAAAGAAAAAGTACAAATTTCTTGGCAAAATAGATATAATTTAACTTCAAATAAATCTAAGAAATAAAAGATGAAGAACCTTTACATTATATTAAGCAGACATTTTCAAATAATCAATAAGTAAAACTATTGTTTATTTAAATGTTTTTGTCTGTAAAATTATTGAATTAAAAGTTATTGTCCTTATACATAATTTTTATATTTAAATTTTACTTTTAAATTAAAGTTAAATGAAAGCATATTTGTTTATGACGTTTTTGTTGTATAAAAAAGTAAAAAATAAATCAATACTTTTCATTTAAATTATTTGCAGTTAAATAGTTGAAGTTTTTTTGCTTATTAATTATTAGAAGTTTCCTGTGTAAATTTATTTGTTGATGGTTTTATAACAATTATCACTGAAAGAGTTTCTGTTACTGTATTGAAAGTACTGTAGACATAATCAATAAATCAATTTCTTTTTCTGTATCTTTTAAATCCATTAGATTTTTTTTTTCTTTGCTTGATTTACAATTTTTTTTATATGTTTTATAAACAACAAAAACAGCAACAACAACAATAATAATAATAATAATATATTTTTAAAATGTATAGTATTTTTTTTCTTCTTCTAATACTCGTTATATTGTCATATTGTAATTTCTATACTAAACCTGTTTTAAGTCATATATATATATATAATTCATATATAAAATACAGTTTACAGGCAGCTTCCTAATTAATGGCACCCACCCTTTTTATCCCTCTTACATTTTACGTAAACTGAACTGTCTAAGAATGTACAAACATCAGTCTGGTTGCGGGATTGAAGAGATTTGGGGGAATATTTATAAATCTAAGGAGTGCAGGACGTTTTGCTCTCCTTGGGAGGCTTCTTGATTCTTCGGTACACAGTTTATATAGCATATGAGGCATCTTTTAATTCAGGACAGAGCTAAATACAGCTGTCATGCTACTAGTTAGAAGGGGAAAGAAGTGGCAGTGACAGACCACACATGCTAATATACAGTAAATAACTGTCTACTGTATAATCAGGCGTTCATCTGCGATGGAAAGGCAAACAGGAAGCAGAGCTGAGCTCCAGTTTTCCTTAGAAAAAAAAGAAAATGTAAGTTATAGCACGGCATATATGGCCAATATTTTTTATGTGATACATATAATACAGAAAATGTGTGTGCCAAAGAAGCTACTTTGGAAGTTTATGCAACATGGTAGTGTTGTCTAAATTAACGTATTTCGGCTTTTGTTGAAAACCTGAAAAGCAAAAAATCTGTAGTGTCCGTAACAATGTCAAATTCGTGTTGCAATATCTTAACAAAAAATTAGCATTTTAGTCTTTTCATGTAAAATCTAAACTGGCCAAGTTTCATCTGAATGACAGTTAAGATCGTTCAAAGATTTTAATTAAAAAAAGTAACAGACACTACAGACATAAAAGGCCATGAAATTGTATTAAGCAAATGTGTTTCTTTTTATCTTTTTATCTGATAAATATATATACATATATAAATATATAAGTTTATGCATATTTACAAAAATATGAAGCATGGACCGAGAGATTCATTATTATTTTCATTACACAGGGTGGGCCATTTATATGGACACACCTTAATAAAATGGGAATGGTTGGTGATATTAACTTCCTGTTTGTGGCACATTAGTATATGTGAGGGGGGAAAA
>JAQMYJ010000004.1:4367856-4394309 GCA_030014305.1 Clarias laeviceps | reverse complement strand
CATATACTAATGTGCTACAAACAGGAAGTTAATATCACCAACCATTCCCATTTTATTAAGGTGTATCCATATAAATGACCCACCCTATATATTCATTATATCGAGAGCATTAAGTATTATGAAAAATGGTGTTATATGATTCTATCTGAAAATTCACTTTTTCACCTGGGGGAGACACTTTTAGCACCGTTACCATCTTCTGATACAGGTTTACAAACATGTACTTTAATTAAAATTTTTATTAAGGCAATTAGATATCCCTGTTGTATATACAGTATATATGACCATTATAGCTGCGACTTGCCTGCCTGCCTGTGATCACAGCTACAGTGTGTAGTATTTTTTTGTGGTTAAAATTAAATTTTATTATGAGTCATGATTCATCCTGACAGTCCTGTGATAGTAATTCACAGACTAAGCTGTGTCAGCATGTTACTGTATACACCCGCACAGATACATCCTTCATCATCGCTCTCGAAAGAAATACGGCCAAGAAATTCTCCGAAATCTGTTGAGGCCCTCTGAAACATCTGGAACACACCCCTGATAGTGAATAACTAGCTAGCTTTTATTAAAACAGTTCCAAAAAAAAATAAACAGATAAGAAAAATACACAGACCAAAAACAAACCTAAAGAGTCAACTTCGCTTCCCACAACGAGTTCAGCTCCTTCTATCTAACTAACATTAACCCAGACATCCTCATTCTCCCAGATGTTCCAGGAGAGTCCCGCATATCCACAGCAGCTCCCTGATGTACAACAACCTGGATTTATTTTCAACAAGAGCGAGAGAGACTGCATGTGCACAATGATTCGGCTCTCTCTGTACTACAGCATGTGAATTTATCATATGTCTTAGTGGGAGGGGCTTTACATTCAACATCTCTCTCTCTTGCAAACTCATTCATCTCTTTAAGTGAAAATGGCACATTTCTTAGTGGGAAGGGCTTTACATTTAACATCTTTCTCTTTCTCTGTTGTATACTCATTCATCCTTCTAAGTGATCTTAGCACTTTTATTAGCGCACAGAGCTTCACATTCAGCATCTCAGTCTGTCTCCATCAGTTCAGTCGAGTGTCCATGGCTGCGTTGTCAAAAAAAGCAAAAAAACAAAAAAAATATGCATTTCACTCCAAAGTACAGTACAGTAAAATGTACACCAGCCTCCTAGCAGTGAAAATAACGTCAGTTTTGCCCTTTTCATCAGTGACAGAGCAAAGACTGGGATCCAAATCTTACATTGCATTTCTTAGTCTTTTAGTAAGGTATAGTGAATTAGCTGTGAACCTCTCCAGCTGTTTTACATTTAGTCACACCTACAAAAGTCCTTTAAAAAACGTGATGCTCACAGAGATCTGGAAGTGAAAACATATGCTTACAGTTCAATTTGATGCGTGTTTGTAATCGGCCCAAAACACAGTATTGGAGGCTTTTAAGGATTTTATTTGATTTTTTTATGTTATACATATAATACAGATGTGTGTGCAAAAGAAGCTACTTCTGAAGTTTATGCAACATGGAAGTGACCAATCCTGCTTCCCTAAAAGTTGCTAACTTTAGCCGTTTTGATTTTATATGTGTCCCAAAAATGGCCATTTTTCAGCGTTATACAGTCTCGCTTCAAATAGTTATCATTTAAAATGCAAATTATTCATATTTCTGTATAAGTACTGATACTAAAATTGATGTAGGCAGCTAGAAGCATATGACCTGTAAAAATTGTTGCTTAAATTAAAGCATTATGTGCAAAATTAATGATTTTTCCCAAAAGATCTGTAGTGTCCGTAACCATGTCTAACTCATGTTGCAATATCTTAACAGTGAAGCATTTTAAAATAATACACTTTTTTAGGTTTATGTCTTTTAATGTGAAATCTGAATCGGCCAAGTTTCATGTGAATGACAGTTAAGATCATTGAAAGATTTGAATTCAAATAAGTTACAGACACTACACCTACAGTAGGTGAGACACTTTTTAGCACCAACACCATGTTTTGGCCAAACTGAAATAAATAATAGAAATAACCATAATAATGTCAGTGTCATTTGAAGTAAACTCATTCCCACTTGAGGATCTTTATACAATGGATTACTGATAACTGATCTCCTTAAACACATTTACACAAACCCAAACACAAAGTTTTGTTGCTTTTTAAAATGAATTTCCAAGAACTTCACTTTGCTTTTGTAAATGATCTAACGAATTAATTCTTTGTTTCACTGTTGGCAGCCGTGAAACGTCACTGCATGACTTTTCCACCTCTTAAATCCCAGTTTAACCCCTGCATACCGTACCATAGTTTACAAGGGCCGTTTGAGTCAAACCGGGACTGTTGATTGTCCAGATGCTGTGTTCTCAAATTCTGCACAATCAAAGTCCCAATTTGACTTGAAAACCCCTCATAAAAAAAAGTCTTTATGTGTAATTAAATGCCAGTTGTATAATACAGGAATTGTGCAAAATGTCGACCTTGAATTTTGACCTTGCAGATGTCAGCCTTGACTGGAGGGGGAAAACAAAACAATCTCATGTTAATCCTCCGGCTCGATCTGAGAGTATTACCTCGGGACGGGCAATTCAAATTTGATTAGAACACGTCACACACATGCTCAGCTCTTCAACCACACTCATGTATGAAATTCATTAATAGTAGCTCATCTGATGACCCGACCCCGTGGACAGATGGGGATTTCTTTATTGGAGTGAAAAGGAAATGGGGACACAGTGAGAAGGAGGAGGAGGAAGACATGTGATGTTTACACAGTGGAAAAGGGCAGATGTGTGATTTTAATTATCTGTGGGCGTCCCACAGGGTCAGTGCCACTGAAGGGAGCGCATCACTGATAAAGCTGTTAAAGTCGCATTAACTCCATGTCAAAGACGTCCACGCATTATAGACTTAAAGCTATGGGACAGTGCACACACGCTCACGCTCACACACACACACACACACACAAATGAACTGACATTAACCTGTCTCTTTTTTTTTTTTTTTCATTTCCTTCCTTATGTACAAAAAAGTTCCAATGTAAAAATTTCAACACACCCCATGTCCCAGGCAAGACATTAACACATAACCATTGGTTATCAATTACACACCAGTAAACTGACCCACCCAAGGCTCACCCTTGTCCCCGAGGTCCAAAGGCCAGCCTGTCTGTGTTGATCCCACTGAAAAGCCAATGCAGCACAAATTACTGGAAAAGTCAATGATGGCCACGAAAGAAAGGCACTAAAGGGTCCAAGACTGCCAACCCGCCTTCCAAACTCCCCAGGTCCCAATCCGATCAAGCTCACGTGTCGTGCACCACACAAACAAGTCTGATCCATGGAGGCTTCACACTGCAACCCACAGCACCAAGGTATCTACTGCCAGCGTCATGGTGCCAGACAGCACAGCAGAGGAGGTCTTGTGGAGTCATGCCCCGAGGGGCCAGAGCTACCCAGGTGGCACACGAGGAACCTACACAATACTGGGCATAATGCATATAGAGTGCATATAGAGTCATTCATCTTCTATATTGCTTATCCTATACAGGGACGCATGAAGTCCTAGGACACTTCATGGTTCGTTGTCAATCCATCACACACACACACACACACTCGGTTTGGGAACGGCAGTTAGCCCAATCTGCATGTCTTCAGACTGTGGGAGGAAACCGGAGTACCTGTAGGAAACCCACCAATCACAGGGGGAGGACATGTACACAGACCCCGAGACGGGAATCGAACCCGGAACCTGCATGTGCAAGGTGAAATAGATAAATAGATCTCATAGTCTGATAGTTATCATCACACGACTTCCTCTTTTCAACCCTTTTCAATTAAACAAGCTGCTGTGGTGTTTATTATTTTCTCTCCTTTATATCAGTTTCATCACCCTTTCCATGGTTTTACTTTTAACACCCAGTATAACAATATTGCCTTTGTTATGATGCACAATCCATTCGGAGGATATTGTATCCTATTATCGGCGGTTTAATGTGACACTGGTGTTATTTTGTAGTGTGGCGTAGGATTAGTGGACAGATACGTAACAAATCCGTATGGCATTCCATTCACCGAGTAAAATATGCTCGCTCGGGGATGTATAAGCTTTATACCGAGCACACAATGGACGCGTTTCAAAGCGCTGGACCGAGCCCAAAAGCCAGTCAGGCAAATCCAGTGGATCTGAAGAGCATGTTGACATCTGCCATATTCTCTCCCTCTCGCCCCGATCGGACCGACTCTAATCCTGCTTAGCAGGTCTGGATTTATTACCGACTCTCGAGATGTTCAGTTAGGATCCATAAATTATACTGATATTCAGTAGATTAAGAAAAAAAAAAACAATAAACGCATACAAAAGATCTAAATGCAAACCGGTGCGTCTTGTTGTAATGTTAACCGCACTGGATATTATCTCTCTACACAGCCTCATCTTCGACTTCCTCTTATTGGGTTAGAGAGCCACTTGCTGTTCCAGCTACCTTTCACCGAGTCGGCTGCTGATTTATCACTGATTACCGTGGCCTTAATGAAACCCTATTCAATTAAACAAGCCGGGCTCAGGAAGGCCATAAAACAGTGATCAAAGCAAATTAGCTGCTCGACATCAGATGAGGGAAATGGAATACTTTCACATAATGGCGTCTTATGTCTATATAGCGTCTGATTATTCTTAAATAGAGAGGCTTATGCAGTTAAAGGCAGTTTAGGTTCTTATTAGATAGTGCATGAGAAAGGGGAAGCTCATTAGTGGATCCGGAACACACACACACACACACACACATGTTAAAGTAAACCTCCATCCTAAGGCATTAAATATTAAAATATTTGTGATGCTACTGGAGATTAATTGCATGGTGCATTTGAACTTTTGTTATTCCTGAAGGAAGAAGTTAAACATAAACATAAGGGATAACCATCAGAGTGAAAAACAAGAGCGTCTTTTCTTTCTTAATTTAAAATCTGATAGCTAGAAAAAAGCAGTTTGGTAACGGCGATAGTTGTAATCCGATTAGGGCGGCATGGCACGTAGGTAGTACAGTAGTTAGCATTGTGGCCTTGCCCTCCAGGGTCTGGGTTCGATTCCCACCTCGTGGTCTGCGTGTGTGGATGTTACATGTTCTCCCTGTGCTTGGTGGGTTTCCTCTGGGTACTCCAGTTTTCTCCCAAAGACATGTAGATTAGGCTAACTGCTGTTCTTAAATTACATGAAGAGTGTGTGTGTGTGTGTGTGTGCGCATGTGTGCGCCCTGCGATGGATTGGCACCCTGTCCAGGGTGGACCCCGCCTCGTGCCCTAAGTCTCCTGGGATGGACTCCAGGGCCCCTGCGACCCTGAATACAAGAGAAAGCAGTATAGATGACGAGTGAGGGAATAATGCGATTAATCGGCCAATAGATAATAATCGCCATATTTTCAAGTAACATTTAAAACTTTATCACTGACAAATTCAACAAGCAAGTAGTAGACACTTACAAACAAGACTCAAAGTCCCAAAATGTCAGAGTCTGTGAGATATGACGAGCATAATGTTGTTGACACTGATGTTCACAAGAAAGCTGGACAGAATAAAGGAACAAATCACTCAGACATCGTATCGCTTTCCTTAGGTATTGTAGGTAATGTAAAAACCAAATAATAATAATAAAAAATAAAAAAAACTGAGTAATAACCATCTGATCCATCAACTCCGCACATCATTATAAAATGAATCTCAGATCCTGTTAAACATCGCAAGTTAATTATAAACATTAATTTTCAAGCGTGAATGCAAATGCGTCAGAGACGGAGACAGAGAGAGAGAAAAAGCACGAAGCTGTTGCATTCATTAATAGCGTAATCATTTAATTAAAAAGAAATGATCAAAGCTGAAGCCAAACATCATTTCCTAAAGGAGGTTTTAATGATAAAGCAGCTGTTTTCACACTGCAGAGTTGCAAAACTTCTCTGTCTGCCAGCAAACGACCTGTTTATCAGCTGCTTTTTTCCCCCTCCCTCTTTTCTCACTTTCCCTGAGCTTGTAGACAAATCAGGCGTTTCTTCCTGCTACAGTACATCTCCGCTAACAGAGACGCAGACTCTCCTCCTCTGCCTGAGAAAGTCTCCGCATCCCGAATTCATCCGTCTTGCACCTGTCTCTTCTCGTTTCACCTGCGCCGGATTACATAATGCCTCCTTCTCTCCGTGGCTCTGTTCTGTCCTCTCGCGCATAAACACTGCTCTCTCAGGAACGACTCTCTAAATTCGACGAAGGAGTGTGTTTAAATCACGGGGAAAAATGCGCTCTCTCCGACACACCTTCACACGTGTGATCCATGACTTTCATCTGGCTAAGCTTCCATGCAAGAAGAAGGAGGAGGTGAATAAGGGATAGAAGAGAGAGAGAGGGGGGGGGAGTGAGAGTTGATTTCTAAGCGAGATCGACGCTCCTTTCTCGAAGCAATACGCAGCCTCGTCAGCACCAGGGAAGCAGACAATAAATCAGACGTCATAAAGGGCCATTGCGCACACACAGAGCAGTTTATTCCTCAAGTTTAATACAGTGCTGATTCGTCGAGGAGATGCCTAGAGAAATACCAAAGCTATTAGGCTAAATATCAAAACTTAGGGAAGGTTATCTCAAGACACCTGAGCTGGCAGAGGTTTAGAAAGAATGATGCATAATAATTAATATATATTTATACTATCAACTTTGGTTTTTATTCGCCAGAAATCGACTAAGGATTTGTATCTGCTGTAATCGACAAATGTACTCTGAGTTAATTAGCTTGTTATGTGTGTTAATACTAGTGCTGTCAGTCGATTAAAATTTAATCTAGTTAATCACGATCGTACAAATTTTTATTTGTATTATAAACGTGCAATGCTAGAATAAAGAAATGTATGAGAGGAAACAGATTATGCAGGTTTATAATATCTCAAACATTAACATTTAACAAATGTTAAATTAAAATCCGGCAATGCATGCAGATTCTGGGTAATACGGGGACCCGCCGGGTCTTTGGCTGAGGAAAGAGCACTGATTGGCTCGCATTTCACACATAGTGAAGGATCTAACCAATCATGGATGAAAATGAATTCTGGTAACCAATCATAACACAGAAGGCGGGATTTACCAGAAGAGATAAAGGAAGCCTAACCAAACCTCGACGTAGCTACACCGTGTAACCCGGAGGTGACTGAGTCCCATAAGCAGCTTTGTAAAATATTTATTTATTTATTTATTCCCATTTGTGTCTGAGTTTTGTCTCAAACCTGCGTGTTCCTGATTCAGAAATGATCATCTGTCATCCACACAGTGGAATCAGTTCTAATTCATAGACGGCGTAGGTTTATCTTTATGCAAACACACACATCAATGTCAGTAAGGAGCAGTTTTTCTTTCTTTCTTCTTTAAGCGCTTGGGATAAGAAAGTTACTGATTTGACCAGGATTTATTTACTGATAATTGTTGCTTCATAAGAGAGAGAGAGAGAGAGAGAGAGGGAGAGAGAGAGAGAGAGAGAGTGTGTGTATGTGTGTGTGTGTGTGTGGGAAAGTGAGAGAGAGAGAGAGAAAGATTATGTTGCTGCATAAATCTGATGGTCTTATCTTTGTCCTTTCTATCAACCTTTGAAATCTTAAACTCATCAAACCAAGCTTACACACACACACACACACACACACACACACACAGAGTGGTAGATCTGGGTCGTCACTGTCTGACACTATATTATGAGGAATCTTGGATTAAGTATTTTCTTGTACAAATCCCTCAGCAGGATTAGGGCTGTGATGTAAAAGGCTTTAAACATCGTAAAAGTAATAAAGTAATAAAGCTTCGTCCTGGACTTGGGACAATCTGCAGAGAAAATCCTTTTTATGCTGAATTTATAAGATTAATCCACACCTAGTATAACAGCCCGGTCTACTCAAACACCAACCCTTTAACCACATGACACTCCAGTAAAAAAAAATAATAATAAATGCAGTTTTTCTAGAGCTGAAGTAATGCAACTATCGGTCTGTGAGTCTGTCTGTCTGTCTATAAGTCTGTCTGTCTATATATTTAAACCAAAGGTTCTATGAAACAATAATTATCATTTTAATAGCTAAAGTTAAACAATAAATTTTTGCTATCTATCTATCTATCCTGTTTTTTTTCATATTTATCACACTCTAATGATTGAGATAATCAAACAAATTTAAATATTACACAAAGATAACCAGAGTAAATACAAAATGCAGTTTTTAAATGACGATTTCATTTATAAAGGGACAAAAGCTGTCCAAACCGACCTGGCCCTATGTGAAAAAGTAATTGCGCCCTTCCTAAATCATGAGTGAACTGTGATTTTTGGAAACCCGAGTTAAATTCCACTGGCCACACCCAGGCCTAACTACTGCCAGACCTGTTCAATCAAGAAATCTTACAGTAAATAGAACCGGAGTGAAGCTCGCTAAAAGATCACAAAAAGGAACACGATCTAAAGAAATTCAAAAACAAATGAGAAACAAAGTAACTGACATGTATCAGTCTGGAAAGGGTTACCAAGCTATTTCTAAGGCTCTGGGACTCCAGCGAACCACAGTGAGAGCTGTTAATCCACAAATGGAGAAAACTTGCAACAGTGGTGAATCTTCATGACTCCAAGAGCAGAACAACGACTCATCCAGGATCTCATAATAAGAACCCAGAACAACATCTAAAGATCTTCTAAATGCTTTGAAGCAGACATATTTTTCTTTCAAAAAAATCATACAGGGTACAAAGCTTTCCATGTTACTGATGTATTTTTATTATTACTATTATTATTTTTTTTAAGATAGTAGTTTCAATACCAGACCAGGTTAGCCCTTTATAAATCCCATTCTCGCATTATTAAACCTCTTATGATACAGTATGGAGTCAGATACTGTAAGAGCTAATAAGTTACTGTGCAGTTAAACACCCCTCAAACACACCCCGCCACACACACACACCCCTCAAAGGCACACCTGTCAAACACACACCCCTCTCACACACCAGGCTCTCAGGTTTAATAATGAGCGATTATTCCTAAAGTCGTAGCCGTTTCTACTCTTGATTGTTCCATCAAATCAAACCTGCAGCTACGGTTAATGCCGACTTCACAGCTGAAAGCTCTCAGAAACCAGATCATTTAGTGCGGGGTTAAAACAGGTGTGTGTGTGTGTGTGTGTGTGTGTGTCCTGCTCGTGTGCCGCAATAATGAGAGACGGGAAATCTATTTTCCGCAAGAGTAAGTAAATGGCCAAATCGCGGCGCTTCATCATCATCATTGTGTCCTAATAGCTCTCTGAATTTAGCAGCAGGAGATGAGGAGCGGAAGGACACGCATGGACAACTGACATTTGTGCCGTGTGTCACTGTGTTAAACACTGACCGTCTAATCATAACACAAACACGTACAGTGTTTGCTGGTTCTCGACGCTAACGCGCATGAGTGGACACAGTATGGAATTTTATCTGCTAAGAATTTACAATCGTAACTATAACCTATAAATATGAGATCCACTTTAAATCAAATTTCTCTAAGAGCAAAACTGCATGCATAATTAAATCCACACGCTGCTAAAAAGATCTGATTTGAAACCAACATTCAAGCCTGCAATCATGTGCAAATGTTTATGTACGCTTAGGATGAATTAAAGGAGACAAGCACATTTGCTTTATAGCATTTAGTGTGTTTTACAGATTATACTTCATTATCGCGAGCAACAAAATGGGCCCTTAGTGTACAGTACAATGTTAATTTATAACAAATAAATACATATGTAATGTATATACGGTCTAAGACTTGTACGTGAGGTCTAGAGAGAAGATTTTAAAAATATTTTCTGGTGATGTTTTTCATAACAGTTTTATCACATATGTTATTCTTTTTTATGTACACACTGTACATTCTAACAGATAATAAGAAATATTTTATATTATGATAAGAATATTTTACATTACATTTTTAAATATATGAGTACATAGAATCAATCAAATATATAACAATAAAATTAAAATAATCTATATAAAATAGAATATGATAAGAATTAATGAAATGAAATTGTAAACAATTTTATTTTTCTGTTTCATTTTATATAAAAAACTTTTGCAGTTTCATACTGAATATATATACCATAAATTTCAGAAATTATGCCTCTAACATTTCTTTTATTATTATTATTTGTATATGCAAATTTCAATATTTTTTTTATGTCAACTTAGATTTACTTGAAAGTTGTACTACAGATCATATTACATATGGGGGCACAAACTTTTACAGTTCCAAGATTATGATGTTTTTTGAAATATTCCTTTTTGCTGACTTGGCGGTATGTTTCAGATTTATAGGTTTGCAGTTTGCAGCTTTTTGGCATTTTGCAATGGGGGCACAAACTTTTGCACCCAAGAGTATGCAGTTAATGCAGTTTTTTTTTTTTTTTTTTTTTTTAGAATGTCATTAAAAGAGGAGCCCAGCTTGGTTTTTACAAACAGATTCAGATAAATGACAAATTACTCCCTCACCTTTAACCAGTGGGGGCAAGAAGAGAAAAGGAAATGCAGGAAGGCAACAAGGAAAATGGAAATACAGTTTTCCAAAGGTCACAACACTACTAGCGCTCAGGGAAGAAAAAAAAAACTCATCCGGATATCAGAATGACAGGTGATTAAACAAATAAGAGTGTTAAGTGAGCAGCACCTTAAAGGTCACTAGCGAGTCATTATCTAGAGCCGGAATGTCACAATGGAAACGCAATACAGAATAAGTACAGCTCTATGACCTGTGTGATTATATTAATATGTTTATGACTGAATTGAAAACCTGTAATTGCACTAAATATCCATAACACACATTCACCACTCTGGCATTTACCTTGTGGCACAGTGCATAATTATGTAAGATTTTCTTCCAAACCATCATTCATAGGGCTTTATAACACTTGCATAAGCAGTTCATAAAATTTCAAAAAAGCACATTTCAACAAAAAGCTCTCAACAAAAAATATATCTGTCAGTTTTAATATCAAGTCAAAGTGATATAACTCAACATTAAGCAAAATATCTTCCAGACATGTTCCAGGTTGACTTAAGCATGTTATAACAACTAACTTTGTATCTTAATGCATGTCTTTTATGTACGTCACATAAGACTAATTTAATTTATATTATAAGAGAAAAATATGCATAACACTGCCAATACACTCTTGGAATATTGTCATAAGCATTAATAAGCATCTTATAAGCAGAAGAAAAGGAATGCACATGACTTTTTGCCTTAATAGAAAACAAAACTTTTTAGTCATTATTTATTCTTAACTACTGTAAAAACTGTCCCTGTGTACAAGTGGTACAACAGCTTTTCATCCCAGTGTCTCGTCATGACATTATAAAGGAAGACAGCATGAAAAGTGACATAAGACATACTGTAAACATCTATGTCATCTGACTCTGGTGTTTTGTCTACATGACACAAAAATTAAGTAGGCTTTGTGTCAGATGGCACGTACTAAACCTTACTAAAGTTCATTTAAATTTTTGTCATGAACGCCTTATGTTGGTGAATGCCTTACGAAAGGCTTTTAACACTTCATAAAATCTATGTGGTGTGACTCAGGAGTTGTGTTGACCTGACACAAATTGATAAAATCATAATAAAAGTCCTACTGTCAGCTGAAATGTTTTAACATATCCTTATTGCTAGTTTATACAATACCAGTTATCACAAATGACTCATATAGTCATTATGAAGTGTTATAAACACTACCCTTAAGAACCCTTAAGAAGTGTTATTGCATTTAAAACTAATACATATGTCATATGTAACATAAAGTCAAATGGATGGCTCTTTGTTTAAGTCTGTGTTTATTTAGGTTTGTGCCAGTTGTCACAACTGACTTATGTAGATTCTAAGAAGTGCTATGAACACTATGAACATGTATTACCTACAGTATTAATGCAGAACTTGTACATACAGCATGTAAGAATAACTGAAATGGTAACACTTTGTCTAGAAGTAGTGTTTATTCTGGTGTATTACTAGTCAGTCATTAATGACCTACAGTATGTAGGTGTTATGAAGTGTTATAAATACCATCCCCAGGTAAAGTATTAACCATAAATATTATTACATTCTGAACTAATGTAAACTAATGCTAACACGTATAGCGATCACGTTTCTTATAGTGTAGTGTTTATCTTTATACCAGGTGTCATGAATGACCTTCATTATGATGTTATGACCTACTGTATGTAGATGTTATATACGTTTAATTAAGTAATGCATCACTAACGATTGAATTTGTTTAGAAAATAATACATTTATAAGTAATACATATGTAACAACATTAACAAATATACTGTAGTTAACTCTTTACGTAAAGTTAGCGTCCCTGCAGGTTTATGCCAGCTGACAGGAAGGACTTTTGTAGCTGTCATGAAGTGTTATAAACACAGTCCTTAATTAAAATGTTAACCATAATTATTACTCTTAATCCATTTAAAACTAATATGAACAGTACTGTATATAACAATTACAGGTACCCTTACACTTTTTTGTAAGGGTAATGATTATATGGGTTTATGACAGTTGTCATGAATGACCTATGTAGGTGTTATGAAGTGTTAAAAAAAAAACTTTCCTGTAGTATTACTAATAATTGAATGTATTAAAAACAAAGCATTACCCATAATTGTTATTGTTGCTCCATGCATATTAGTTGTAAATATAATACGTTATGAATGTATACCGGCAACTTGTACACCATTAAACAGTTATAATGCTACATAAGGGGTTTTACTTTTACAATTGTTATTTTTTGATCATAATGATGCACTGCACAGCCCAAGCTTGAGCGAAACTGCCAGAAACTTCCCGAGGCGTACAGTTAGGGTTATACCAGGGTTAGAGCTGACAGACAGAACAGTGGAGTCTTTGACAAGACCTGACCATGTGTGTTATGATGCAACGACTTGTCCTGGTAATACATCCTGCCAGCATTAATCCCAGCTGTGTGTACATGTATGCAGTAATTTCTTTCACCACCTCAGCTCTCGAACATGCCAAGTACTTGCTCTGACGCTTGCATGTCAGCTGGGTCATTAATACAACTCAGATACATATCCACGCTAGAAAAGCAGGAGGTCGGATCGGATGGCTTCACGCCGTCACAATTTCCTCAGGCAGAAGTCTCTTTGGCTGAGCGCCAGCTCTCTCCTCCTCCTCCTCCTCCTCCAGGAACATGGGGGGGGAAAAAAAGATAGCACTCCATTCTCTTTCCTATTTAACTTCATCCCTCGGTCTGTTTGTCAGGGCCCTGTGGTGTAAACAGAGAAGGCTGTTTTCCAAAAGGGAATGTGGAGTTCTTGTAGGGCAGTGGATAATGCAAACATAATCCGTTTCTATCTTTCTGTCCGTCGTTCCACCCTCCCTCCTTTCCTCTTCTCCTTCTCTTCCACTACAGTTTGCTATGTGATTCAATTTTATTTCCTACACACATTCACCTGATCGCATTTCGCTCTTCCGAGCCAATCCTGCCCCGAGGCTCTCCAGCGGAGGGGTTGGCGAGGGCTCTGGGAAAGATCACACCTTCGTCCTCAGGGACGAGGAATGGAAACAAGTGCAGACAAACTCAGCGAAGGTAGCTTACTGCTTGACATTCGCATTGAAACCTGAGAAACGAGGTTTAGAGGCATTTATTTTTAGATTTGGCAAATGTGAGAATTTGATTCAAAGTGAATCACGTGCAGAGAAAGAAAAAAAAAAAGAAAGAAACCGTATACAGAGTTTAATAACCACTTTTTCCTGGTCGGGGTTACGGTGTATCTGGAGCCTATCCTGAGAAAACTAGGAGCAAAGGCAGGACTGCACCCTGGGTGTTACCATAAAAACGCTCCTTCACACCAAGGACCGATTTTCAATCGTCAAACCGAGGAAGTCAAATTCGACTTTCCTTTGAAACTGATAACAAATGGACATGTTTCAAAGTGTAATCCGCATAAAGGTGGCTCAGGAGTTACAGCTTCTGGCTTCTTAAATGTAAATAGGGTGTAAATTGGAGCCGTTTGAAAGGGAACCCCCTTCCTTGATGGATCATTCAAGCCTGAACATTTAACGGTGGATTTCAATCAGTTTTACGACAGCCTAACCTCACTCTCGTTCAGGAGCGCCTTGCAAAATGACAGCAGCCTGTGATTCGTGTCCAATGGGAGCTCGAAAGAGTGAAAAAGGCTCTTATCTGGTAGCCAGTGTGAGGATTCAACACGTCTGCCGTATGCGGCAATATGACAGCTGTGATTATCTTAGTACACGGCTGCTGAAACTGCACCGGATCACTGGCGTAGGTATGATACCGCTCGATGTTACTGACTGAACAAGACTGATGTGTTTTTTGCCCACGTCGGAGACAACATGTAAAAGCATGTTGTCTCGCAGTAGGGGATGGCACTTATGTTACAGACATTATGATTATCATTTTGGTCCAATTAGACCAGGGTGATATAAACGGTTGTCACAGGCAATACCTCATTTGCAGCTGCTAAAAACATAATCTGCTGCGGCCTATCGGGTGAGTGTGTGTATGGGCGGGGGGGGGGGGGGGTCATTTGGGGGGGTTAATGGCACTAACAAGCTATGTTTCCATAGAAACACCTTGCAATCTTCTGCTTGAAGATTGCAAGAAAGGATTTTATTAGGTGCAAGAAAGCACACACATACACTTGGTACCAGCTATTGAAATCTGGCAACAATGTATGTTACTAATCCCTTAATACTCCCTTAATATCCCTAATGTGTGTTAACACGTACTCCAGCTGAAATACCCCTTCCCCTGTTTCATTCCCCCTCCAAACGTGCTGTTTCAGTGTCTATGTAAATGAGCTACCCCTGAGCCACGCCCCTCCAGAAAGCAGCAGAGTTAAAGCAACAAGCCAGGGGCTCTACTTATATGATGTCACATTAGGGAGGGAACTCTCATTGGCTTGTTTAAGCCCAAAACAGAAAGCAGACAATATTTATTCCAATGTTTTTTGTTTGTACACACACTGGAGATGTATCTGAATGTCCAAAAAATTGATTGCTAAAAATTAATTTTTGCATATTAGGTGCTCTTTAAATGAAGAATCCAGCACTCTTCATATGTTTTCCTTCAAAGATCAAAAGAAATTAATTAAAAAAGATAGAACCTTTAACCGGTGAAGACACTCGTCACTGAGAAACGCTTTGCTTCAGTGTGCATGCCTGTATCTCTACAAAGTGAAGAAGAAATGTCATTTTATTTTGAAATTCAATTCCAGTGAGGCACAGTGCTGCAGAGGTTCACCGCTCCAAGGTTCCCAGTGTTCTCCTGCCACCCAATCTGTGTCAAATTTCACATTTTCTCTATGTGTCCGTCTGAATTTCCGTCTGAGTTTTTCTTGTTTCCTCTCACCTCACCCCACCTCACCAGTATATACTACACTAATTCACCGCTGGTCTGAGAGCTTTCCCATCTCGCCCTCCCGGAATTGGCTCTGGATTTCAACACAACGCATAAAGCGCTTACTAGAGATGAATAAAATGAACTTTCACCCCGGAGTATGTCTTTCAGTCTCGTGCTCATCACATGATCACATTTCCCTCCAGTACTAAAAACAGAGAAAGCTAATTTATTACTTGTCATGCACGGATCAGGTGCGACAAACGTCAAAGCCGGCGCTCTGGGATGTTTACTCCAGGTGTGATTTTCTGGGTTTTTATCAGCGCGAGGATCAGAGAGGCTGTACAGGACACGGTAGCAGAAAGAAAGGGAAGAGGACGACGTCCAGAGTAATAATAATATAAGGTTCAGGCAATAACACAATGTATTCATGAGATGCATCTTCTGTGTTATTGTTATGAAAATAAACCAGCGATGAGATCCTAGATACAACCACTGAATACTGTGCACACTCACCTCATACATGCGTACACACACAAAGGCCTACCAGATGACGTCCTGGCGCTATCCCGACTAAACACAACTGTCCTGAAAGGATTTAACAGTATACACACTTTCCTGAGACACACAGAGGCTCAAATGCTTTATAAAGTGAACAGGACAGTGTTTCATGAAACAAGGTCCAAGCTAGTATAAACAGAAAATGTGCATAACTAGGAAAAACTAACACACACACACACACACACACACACACACACACTATTGGGATAGTCTTGTCGCCTTGTCCTGTTGTAGCAACATCATCATAACAACTGCACTAGAAACAGTTTCAATTGACATACTACACACACACACACACACACACACACACACACACACACTGTTCACTAGCAGTATAGAGTGAGGCAATCTAGGAAACAGCAATCTACTCATCAAGCTTGCATCCACGTACGACATGATGACTGCTCCAAAACTATTGGCACCCCTTGATAAAACGCTGACAATATGAGAGAAACCGAACATTTAAGTACATTTATTCTAAAGGGAAAAAAAAAACTTAACAGGCACTAACTGTTACACACAGGGTGATGGGATTGAAGAATCTGTAGCAGGGAATCGCTGAGAGAAACTCTGCAGAGCCTCCATGTTTGCAGAATGGTTTATGTCAGAGATATGGGATAGATGTGTCAAAAGTCTGACTCTGTGGTCAAGAACCATGCGTGGAATGAGGGCGAAAGTTTAAGAAAGTTTTTTGTTTTCTTTTTAGCAACTTTAATAAAACTAAGTGTGAGTTGTTTTATCATTGATAAAACATACGACTTTTAATCATCATCTCACCCTCAGATTTATTGTCATATTCAATGTAGTAAAACTATTACTAAGAATAATTACAGAGTTTAAATCACACCATGTGAGGCGTGTTAGTTGTACTGGCATAAGCGGACATATCATTCTAATCTTTGACTAAGGCTAAACAATTTGCTTGAAAAAAAAAAAATCACATTTATCTAGGCTAAAGGCAAATAAATGGCACAAATAATCTCATTAAGTGGAAGTTTGCAAATTTGTCTTTTTCACCGCAAATGTTGTAAAAAAAAATTAACACTTAAATTATTGAGAAACTCTACATAAATTCCCAACCATGCTTATATTCATAAGACCCAGAGATGGGAATCGAACCCTCGACCCTGGAGATGCGAGGCCACAGTGCTAAACACTACGGCACCAGACTGTAGGATTCATCAGAGTATCTCATTGCACCAGAGAGCGGGGCTACAGTTTGAGAGACTTTCCTTCAGAAACAAATCAATACCCTACAGTGTTGAATTAACATCCTTGATGAACTATGAACTATAAAGGGGGAAAATCAACACTCTGGGTGTTAATTTGTCACAGGGACATTTGCTGTGTATGTATATTTTTTATTTTACTAACCCTTTCTGGTCTTTCTGGCCAATCTTTAAACGATGACTAATGACCTATCTGTTTCTTCAATATTTGGGTTAACCCCCCCCCCCCCCAAAGGAAAAAAACCCTACCCAACAGTGTTTGACTGATGGTACATAGTTAGTAACCTAGTAACCCAGTGTAAGGATCTATCCAATTACGGAAACTGCAAAACACATTTGTAAGTCGCTCCGGATAAGCGCGTCTGCCAAATGCCTAAATGTAAATGATTATACAAATATAAAAGATAAAATAGAATCTCAGGGTCTATGAAGCTTAACCACATCAGATTATATGAAAGGTTTGACTGCAAAACCAGATAAATCCATTCTAGCAGAAAAAATGTGCTTTGCTTTGTTTTTTTTATTTTTAAAAAGAAGCAAAAAGTTTTTAAAGCAGATAATATTTTGTGCCTGCTTTCTTCAAGTCACAAAGGAGTTCAAAACACAAATACCTAAATAGTATGTCAACCTAAATTTTGTGTGATTTTGCAAAATGCTATAAATTCATCTCTCACATTTTATTCCAATGGTTAAAGCAGACTGCAGGTTTGTTTATGGTCATGTAAACATGCAATTTAGTAGCAATGTTATGCAAGTTTAAATAAAAATAGCACAAACACCATTATTTGATTGTGTTTTGTATTGAGTGACTGGCAGAAATTTGAAACAAGGCAAAAAACAGCAGCTTGGGTTTGCACGGGATTTGAACTCAGGCCTTTTGCATGGCAGACGAGAAGCCTACCACTGAACCAATAGAATATAAAAAGTTCAGTTTGCAGCACTTCAGTAGTCAGTGTCAAGTGTTTTATCACAGAAGTCCATGACTGCTGGGGAAACTGCAGCAGCAAATTTCCTTTTTAATGGCTTCAACATTCTCCAAAAGGATTATAGAACACATTTACTTTGTTCACAGTAGCCGCAATTTTGTCCAGTTGATGAATTTGCCTGGCTGATCACATGACAGAACGAAGCAATGTCATGAGAATCTTCACAGACAATGTCATTGGCTCTTTATGAATGTGTTGCATTTTGTGATGAAATGAATTAATTTACTGCCAAGTTTAAAGCTTCTAAAAGAAGGATATGTAACATTTTTTTTTATATTTTATAGACAATGTTTTCTGCCTAAGAAAAATAATTTTCCAGAATGAGTGAAAGTTGAAAATGAAAATGGCATTTATTGTGTTTTGCAGTCAAATCCTTCATATTGCTTACTGCCATATTGTATACTAATCAATAAATGGTTAACCATTTAAAAAGAAGCTTTTATCACCGTTCCATCATGTCAGTGGCTTATCTGAGTCTTTCTAAGCTACTTTGTAAGCTCTCTAGACCTTTAGATTTGAGTCGATTACTTCTTGTGTATATATAGTACTCTGGCACCATTGACTAATCACACGCACACACACACATACACGGACCAAAATCACCAAAAATTCTAAAATTTCCACTTTTGAAAATGTCCAAACCTTTAGCAAGGCTGTGCTTTGTGAAAACAGACCATCATTGCAAAACACTTTTAAAGCCGTGAAACACTTTAAGACAGTTAAGCTGAAGGCTCTGTGTGTGTGTGTGTGCGTGTCAGGTGCCTGGAGTCTGGATAGAGAGCGTCAGCCGTACACGTCATTAAACACTGAAGGCTAATGCTGTAATGATTAGCTTTTTGAGAGTCAGTCATAGGCTTCATGATCAGGGTACAGATGCATGAGCACATTTGTGCATGGATTAAACCAGGGCACGTCCAATCATAAAATCTGCCACTCTCTGTTTCTCTCTCTCTCTCTCTCACACACACACACACACACACACACACACAAAGCATCAGCTTTCTCTCAAGTCTCTCTCAATCACACACACACACACTCTTGCACACTCTCTCATACACACACTGCATGCCCAGTAGCACAATCTCAGGACCAATTACTTTACTTGCAATGTCAACACCAGACATTTCATTTAACGATGTGTTTAAAGTGACTAGGAGTGAGCAGTCGAGCCAGTTCCAGGCACCCAAACCAGAGTGCAGTTCAGTACCTGTACAAGTCAAACCCAAAATCCATGCACATGCAGTAGAGAGATTCTCCAAACTGGAATGAATAAATGCTGCAAAACTGAATCGGCACTGGGTGTACAGTAATCAGGTCTATAAATACAGTACATGGCGAGTCTGCGAGCTTTATAGAGCTTTCCTACATCATAACCAGACGTATGACTCAGAGAGAGAACTACCGCATCAATTTAATCGTAAAATATATATTTAATAAGCAGGCTGATTTATCACATGCTTCCCATTGTGGTCTAGTATTCATTTCTATACATCTTATGTATAGATGATATAACGACAAAAAAAGTACTTATATATATATGATTTCTTTGTCACTCAGGAAAAGGAGATGGAAATCTTGAAGAATTATAAATATAATTCTAATATAAACGTGTGAGCTGATCATGTACAAATTGATCCGACAGCGCGAATCGATTCATTTTGATTCGTTCAAAAAAAAAGAAGAAGAAAAAGAATCGATTCCCTGAGAGATTCGCGAGCATCAGTGGCGGCTGCATCCCAAATCTAAAACCTAAAACTACTGTAGCTTACTAAAGAGTGCGTGGGAAAAGTACGCCACCTTTGGGGACTGGAGAATGGAGAGGCTCTGAGACTGTGAGACAGAGAGATATAAAGATAGACAGATGGATACAGTTAGAGAGACAGACAGGCAAATAGATAGATAGATAGATAGATAGATGTAACAAATGTGAAGCAGTGTGCGCATAGATACACACAGTATGCGTAATTACGCACAATGCCACATAATTAAACGCGGCGCATAACAGCTATACGCCTTTTCATTGGCTCACATCCATGCAAGAAGCGTGTCTGTGAAATTCATGACGACCATTCTACCCAAATTCTACCCAAATTCTGCAGCAACTCTTTCCAACTCCTGCCTCTTTGCTCTTGTTCTGCTTCTTTGCTCTGGTTACATCAGCTCTCACACTCTCACAGCACACCCTGCATGACTTTTATAACTTCCCAAACAACTCCCGACTCGATCCTTTTATGAAAACTGCACTTGCTGTGAGCGTTGTAAAGCCTCACTCCGTCCAGTGCCGCTGCGCACTAAACATTCCCCGTGTGCAGTGAGAAAAAAAATTCACACACAAGTGCAGGGTTAAATAAACACTTCTATAGGAGTTACTTCAGCACTGCGGGCGTTTAGTCCGCGCTGGGTTCTTTTATTATTAGTATTATTATTATTATTCATGCTTTGCTTTTGCTTTGCTGTGGAAAACTGCAGCACATTGCGCTCGGCGTGCTGTAACCCCGGAAAGCGCGTCTGTAGTGTAGAGCGCATGGGTTTAATAAATAAATAAATATATAAATGAATGCATGAATGAATTAATGAATGAATGAATGAAGGCATTTTTTTAAACCCTTAACTACTCCACAGTTCAGGCATGACATCCATCATCACTTGCTGATTCCCTGCTTTCACACAGGATGCACAATGAATTGTGTTAATCTAACAGCGTAGTTAACCTGCAGTGCTGCTGAGATCATGAGCCAGTGAGAGAACACGGCTGAGCCGACTGTGTGTCTCTCATAGACGAACTTCTTGCGCAGGAGAATTACACGTGAAGGATGCTGAGAGTGAGAGTGAGAGTGTTCCCGGTTGCGCGGTGAGGATGAAGAGCAGTCCTGCCTCTCTGAAATGCCGCATCGGTGCTACAAACGTGAGGACCATCTCCTCATCATCCTCCTCCTCCTCGTACGGTTCTAACACCGGAGAGAAACATTGCGAAATCACGCGTATCACCGAACTCGAGGAAAGCGCGTTACCCCCCCCAAGCCCCCCCCCCCGCATGATGATGATGATGATGATGATGATTTCACATAAAGATCACCAACACTCAGCGCATGAAGCATGCCTATGTGTGTGTGTGAGCGTGTGAAAATGTGTGTATCTTCTCTCTCGTTCCGTGTGTATGTGTGTGTGTGTGTGTGTCAGGGCGCGGATGGTGCAGTGCTCTCCCGCAGAGCTCCCGCATGCACAGCCAGCCGCACAGGTGAAAATACATATATATATATATATATATATATACACACACACAGAAATAACTCACCTGCGCTAAAAGCAAAAGCGCACAGAGATGATGATTATGATGATGAACCGGTGTGTGTGTGTGTGAGAGAGAGTGTGTGTCAGTGTGTGTATCCTTGTTGGCTTACCTGTGCTGCGGGTTTGGACTCCACCAGCACCAAGCACCAGCACCTCGGCCGCCGCCGCAGCACGCTGCGGATAGACAGATATACAGAGAGAGAGAGAGAGAGAGAGAGATGCAGCGCAAACTCCTCCACTAGTTTTTTTTTTAGAGAGATTCAGGATCTGATGATGAATGCAAAAAAAGCAATTCCACACGGAATGATGCACACACCAAAAAAAAACACAATCCCAGTCGGTTTATATAAATATATATCTATAGGCTAAATATTCCCGCGTTCCCGCAGCAACTTTTCCGCCTTTCCTAAGCCGCCGCACTCTTTACGCGCAGATCCGTGCACGCTTCAGAGGAATGGCCGCGTCCGCGTCCGGAAACTCCGACGTGTCTTTTTATTTTTTTTTATTATTTTTTATCTCTGTCTCTTTCCTCTTCTCTGAGCTCCACAGGAAACACACACGCATTAACACGCACAGGAACACGCACGGTGCAGTGCTCGCGCAGATCCGAAGAGAGAGCGAGAGAGGAGAGAGAGCGCGTGCGTCTGTTCCAGAGTTTGCCGCTTGCCTGCTGACTCCAAAGTGACCGGCGACTGACTGCTCTCTGCTCACACACCCTCCGCCTCCTCGCCGTGTGTGTGTGTGAGAGAGTGTGTGTGTGTGTGTGTGTGTGTGCGTGCGTGCGCGTGCGCGACGCCGCTGATTGGCCTAATTGTAGAAGACCTGAGCGCGCTCGTAAAACCGCATATATATATACACACACGAGCGCACACGCACACACACACACACATCGGTAGCGTCCGTGAACCCGCAACCCGGCTTCTTACACACGGGGGATACCGGGGAACGGGATCAGGGCTGAGTTTAGTGTAAAGAGAGGAAGACCTAAAAGAGAGAGAGAGAGAAAAGTGTGTGTGTGTGTATGTGTGTGTGTGAGAGAGAGAGAGCGATCAGGTGGAGAAATATAGACGTGTTTATGACGTGTGCAGGAGATTAGCTTGGAAAATATAGGCACAATTATCTAATTTCTCAGATCATCTGGCTGTAGTCATCATCATCATCATCATCATCATAATCGATATTATCAATATTATCATTATCATCATTTTCATTATCATCTTCATTATTTCATCATCATCATCATCACATCAATATTATAATCATCATCGTTATCATCTTCAACATCAATATTATCCTCCTCGTCATCATCTTCATCATCGTCATCATCATGATTGTTATCATTATCACCATTGTCATCATCATCAGCATCATCGTCATTAACATAATAGTCATCACCATCATCATATAAAATTCTCATCATCATCATCATCTTCATTATATCGCCATCGCAATATATTATCATCATCATCATCATCACCATCATCATTATTATCATCATCATCTTCATCATCATCATGTTCATTATCAGCATCTTCATCATCATATACAGTATCATCATATACAGTATCATTATCATCATCATCATCATCATGTTAATTATCATTACTAACATCATTACTATCATTATTATTATCATCACCGTCATCATCATCATCATCATTATTATCATCATCATCGTCATCATCTTGGTGCTGCAATAAATTTGTTTGTTTGTTTGTTTGTTTGTACGGCTACTCACTCACTCACTACCAGTCAGAGTTCCAGTTGATCCAATGTCTTTCCCAGGAACACTGAGAGAGTAATGAGGCAGGAACACATCCTGGAAGAGACACCAGTTCATCTTAGGACACCACACACACCACACACACACATTCATACCTAGGGGCAATTTGTCTTCACCGGTCCACCTACTGTACATTGCTTTTAGTATGTGGGAGGAAACTGGAGAACCCAGAAGAACATTAAACAAAAAATGGAGAACAGTGCAAAAGTTTGCGTCCCCCATCGTTTCTGTGTAAAACAAAAATGAAGCCTAGCAGCAGAATGCATGAAGTGCTTATTGGAATAAACTAGCAGAAGGGGTCTGATGACCATGCCATGACCGTCTCAGAGAACTGTGTGTGTGTGTGTGTGTGTGTGTGTGGCGGGGGAGGGGTCGGTCACACCTTTGAACAGAAATCAACTTATTATTATTATTTTTTTAATTAGTTATTTTGTTCAGTTTTGCACTAGGTGTTGAGAAACACTGAATGGTTGATTGGTGTCAGCTTTGACTTTGCCGTACTTTCTGTCCTCAGCTGTATGTAAAGTGTAAGTGCTTCCTACTCGTTCCACAGCGTCCTTACATTCTTGCATCATATCGCCACCTGCAGGCCGGAGAGATATCGCACTCAACTCTCTGTACACTCTACTGCGAGGGGAACTGAGAGGGAGGGAGAGAGAGAGAGAGAGAGAGAGAGAGAGGGGTGGAGGTGGTGTGGACACGGACAGAGACAAAGACAAAAGCAGTGAGTGAGACATAGAGAGACAAAGAGAGAGAGAGAGACAGAGAGAGAGACAGACAGAGAAAGAGACAGAAAGGTAGAGGCAGGGAGAAAAAGGAGAGCAGGAGAGAGAGAGTGAGACAGAAGGCAGAGAACGGGACAGCTAGATAGACATATACAATTTGAGACAGAGAGAAAGACAGAAAGACAGAGGAAGCTAAAAAATGAACGAGAGAGAAGGCAGAGAAAGGGACAGCTAGAGAGAAAGAGAGAGAGAGCTAGAGCAAGACAGACAGACATAAATAAGACAGAAAGACAACGGAAGAGACAAGGAGTGTGGGACGAAGAGAGAGAGCGAGAGACAGACAAAAGAAAGACAGAAGAATGGATAAATTGACAGAAAAGTGAGAGAGTGAGAGATAAACGAGAGAGAGAGAGAAAGAGAAAAAAGACAAAAAAAATCCAGAGAGAAAGACACAGCTGACTCTAGCTAGCCGACACTATAAAGTAAATGTAGCTTTGTTGGGATATATTTCCTCTACAAAAACTAAATGTTTGTCCATATTGTGCCCGAAATGTCATATGATATTAATTTCTTGTTTATAGAACTGTATAGAACTGACAAAGACAGAAAAAGAGCGGCAGAGAGAAAACAGACAAAAAGAAAGACAGATAGAAGACAGAAAGAGAAAAAGACAGAGTGAGACAGACACACAGAAATAGAACAGAGGAAGAGAGAGGCAGTGTTAAAAAAGAGTAAGAAAGATGAGTTGAAAATAGAAAAAAAAAGTTGTCCTCCTTAAGCAGAGACAAAGCGAGGGGATAAACTCTGACTGCACCACTATGAGCACTGCACTGCACTGTGGGTAATGTAGGAAACCGGTAACCTGAGACCAGGATGTCAATGTAACAAGGTTTAACTAATTTTATATAATATTTTTGAAATAAATCTCAAAATGAAACGAGTGTGTTATTTAAAAAAGTGCAGACTAAACTAAATCAAAATTCTTGAGACTAAAATCCTTATTTTTTTATATCCCATCACAATTCAGTAAATGTTCTTCTCTTTTTATGTGCTTTATTATATTTCCTAATGAGCTCTGAAACCATTAAAAAAAAAAAAACCTAAGACTACAGTACAGCTCTTATTTCTGCTTATTACTCCATAACACTGCGTAGTGCAAACAGTGGTGCATTTGCTCAATGATTTTTGTGAGAAAGGATCATCTTAGTGCTGCTAAGCGATGGAAAGTGACATGACGTTGGCTAATAATGTTAGTGAAAATAGGTCTAGAGTGTTTTAGGCTGCCATTATAAACCCCAGCTGGGGACAAATCCCTCTGTCTTCAGACAGAGTGCCGACTAATACAGAGAATCTGGACTTTTCACTTCTGGTCTGGGACTGGTGGGACTGGTGACCCACTGACCCACAGCGGTTCAGGATTTCTGGGCTTTAATGCACTTGATCCAGTTTGTCATGTAATGATCAGAACTTCAAGAACCAGATCAGGAGCAGAGGAACATGGAGCTGAGGAAAACTGGGGTTTATTCTGACATAACGTACTGTATATTGAAACAAAATTGCATGAGCAAGAGTGATGTTATACTGAATATCAGTACTGTGAGTGCTATAACCACATGTTTTGTGCTGTGATCATCATGCAATCTATAAACAACATAAACAAATGTATACACACTCAAGTTCATATGCATGTAAAGGCAGGCAAGCCTATATGTACAGTACTGTACATATACAGTAGGCTCGCCTGCCTTTACATGCATATGAACTTGAAGAGCATCCAATTCTTAATCCATAGGGTTTAATATGATGTTGCTTTCCACAAGGTATAAGAATGTGTTTGGACCTTGCTTTGTGCACTGGTGCGCAGTCATGTTATAACTGGTGTGGGGTTGTTTTTCAGGAGTTAGACTCAGCCCCTTAGTTTCAGTGAAAGGAACTCTTAATGCTTCAGTATACCAAGACATTTTGGACAATTTCATGCTCCCATCTTTCTGGTCACCGTTTGGGGACGGCCCCTTCCTGTTCCAACATGACTGCGCACCAGTGTACAAAACAAGATTCATAAAGATATGGATGAGCGAGTTTGTGTGTGGAAGAACTTGACTGGCCTGCACAGCGTCCTGACCTCAACCTGATAGAACACCTTTGGGATGAATTAAAGCGGAGATTGTGAGACAGGCCTTCTCCCAAACACACTGTCCTGGCAAGGAAGGAGTGGCTTCGTAAGAAGCATTTCAAGGTCCTGGAGTGGCCTAGGCAGTCTTCAGATCTCAACCCCACAGAAAATCTTTAGAGGGAGTTGAAAGTCCGTGTTGCCCAGCGACAGCCCCAAAACATCAACAGGACTGGGCCAAAATACCAGCAACAGTGTGTGAAAACTTTGCGAAGACTTACAGAAAATGTAATGACCTCTGTCATTGCCAACAAAGGGTATATAACAAAGTATTGAGATGAAATTTTGTTATTGACCAAATACTTATTT
>JAQMYJ010000004.1:4355024-4367756 GCA_030014305.1 Clarias laeviceps | reverse complement strand
GGCCTCTCTCATCTTTTTAAGTGGGAGAACTTGCACAATTGGTGACTGACTAAATACTTTTTTGCCCCACTGTATATATGCTGTCTCTCATTGCGCTCTTTAATTGAATAACGCCAGGTTTGGGGTTTGGATTGTTTTATTAGCCTTTTTATTTCCTTATGCCAAATCCTTGCATATGACTCAGTATCATCTTAATATTCAAGCACAATATATTTTTATGACCTTAGTGAAGATGTTATAGGAAAACATATATTAGCATTAAAGAAGATGTTTTTATTTTCCCAAATCATACTTATCTTTACATGCTAAATAAATCCAAGGAAAACTAGTTCAGACTTGTTTCTCAAATTTGCAATTTTGATCTGATATCCCACCCCCTCCAAGAAACTTGCACATTTGTTCATTGCAAAAGTTGAAAAGGTCATCGGATTGTGTATGCAGCTTTGGGATCCCCCTGTTAAAATATTTAGCTACAAAAAAGAAGTGAGTGAGTGAGGAAACATGTCAGAATGGCAGGGAAACGACAACCCCCTGGTGTGAGCAAGAGGAAGTAACCTCTAAGCATCTGGCAAGTGGTGGCCATCTTGTCTTTGGAGAATAAGATGATGAGGAACTATTATGCGGAAAGAAGGAAAACTGCATGTGTATGAGGATAAGTTTAGCTAGAATTCAGGTGAGAAATATACGGCACGGCAAACTTCTAGAAGACCTGCTGTTCCTCTCTGCAAGGTTCTCCGGTGTGTGTTTGTCTGTGTAAGGGGTCTATGTAGAATCCTCCAACTCAGGGTTTAACCTTTTAGACAAGGTTTCAGGAAGGGAGCTAAGAAACCTTATCTACAGTATTTAAAGAAGCCTTTAGGAATGTTTTTGAGATTTTTGTGTAGGAGTCTGTATTTGTCAAGAGCTTTTATCAATAAAAAACATCACAAAGCAGCTTGAAGGAAAAACAAATGAAAGATGGCAATTAAGAGGCAACTCCGAGCATATACAGTAAAAGTTAGGTTACTGAAGGTCACATATTAAAGAATAATTATTGTAAACTGTAATTTAGATTTTTTTAACATGTTAACATATTTTTATTTGTGGTGATAAAGGGGCATCCACCTGTAAAATAAAATTCAGTAAATTTTCTTGTAAAACTAATTTTGAGGGTCATTAAAGTCAAAGCAGGACTTTTGATTGTGCAGAATAACAGAACACAGTTCTAAGAGTAAAAACTCCATTTATTTCTCTATATAATCCTCTGCTACACTAATGCACTTATCCCAGAGTTTCACTAGTGCTTGTACACCATCAAGGTAGAAAATTTTCTCTGTAAGTCGAAGCCATGATCGGACTTAGGATTAAAGAATGACAAAATATTTTTTTTTCACCAACACCACTCGCACGTTACAGGAACTCGGCTGGGATTTATTGACACATCACCCGTACATTCCTGACCTTGCTCCAAACCATTTCCACATGTTTGGGCCATTAAAATAAAAGGATATTACACTCTATACTGCACAATACTGAGCCTTGTATATGTTTATTAAAAAAAGAACAGCAAAACAAATAATGGCTAAAATGCTCTGAGCTTTATGGGCTACGACCAACATTAACAGGTGAGGTTATAAACATAAGGATGGATGTTCTGCATGTTTATGAGTCTGGACAAATATCCAGAAACGCAGAGGTTTTATATATATTTATAAAATAAGACAGCACCCGTTTATTGACGTATAAACTCACGGAAAGGTCTTAGAAGGCTTAGAAGATGACAAACGGACGGGGTGATTAGGACAAATAGGACAAGCTCTTTTCTAGACAGGTATTGAACATTTCGATAATAAAAATGGAGCAGTCAAGGATTCTATCACCTTTCTGATGATATCATACACTAAGTCAATGCCACGCTGAACACTATGAGCTCGGTGTGTCAATTCAACAATCAATCTATTTGATTTATTTTACAGAGCCTAAATGTATTTGTTTATCGGCACCACGTTGTTTCGCACGTAATGAAATCTTCAGTAATGATCTAATTCTTTGGTCTAAAAATGATGGATTAGTCCGCACTAATGTCACGGAGGCCTGTTAGCAAATCTTTAACCCCCGGATTCAAATACGCTTTCTCGATTGTTTATTTTATAATTTTTTTTACATAACTAATCGTGATTCATTTACACCGGTTCGAGCGTTGCATGAAGGATGGCGGGAAAGTCACAGAGCTCCAAAGAATGAAGATTACCCTATTCATGTATCTGTCAACCCTGAGGAACGCTGACCTTTCTGAGATCAATGCCATGACTATGAATCAAGAGTTGCTGAATACAACAGAGAGACGTTGCATTATTGGAAGCAATTGACTGAGCGGTGCAGCGTTTGAGGGTCACTCTGGTAATCAAGCACTAGGGGGAAAAAAATGACTTTTGTCTTGTCAGATAGTATTCGTTTAAGTAGAGAATAAAGCCAATTCATCAGGGAAACAAATGCACCACAAAGGGGGAGAATGAAAAAAAGAACAGGGTGATCAATGCAGAGAGAAGAGAGAGAGAGAGAGAGAGAGAGAGAGAGAGGGAGAGAGAGGTGCTTAATTGATAACATCAAAAAGGTAAGGTCACTTTTCAGGACAATTATTGCCTTTCTATTGTTCCTGTTTAGACATGTTACACAGTCAACAAGCATGACTAAGGCTACATAAGACATAGAACATGCTACTTCATTAGCATATGTGGTACAAGTGCATGTAGGTTAATACTAGGGTAAAAGTGTGTGTGTTTTTTAATGACATAAATATTCTCTGACAGACACATTTGCATCTTGTACAACACCACTAATACAGTAAATCCTTAATTCTGACTGTTCAGAAGGTGTTGATAAATCTTCTATAACAGCCGCTCTGACAGATGTTCCAGCTGTTTATATGCGTCTAATCGTTTCTGTAATAACTCTTATTTATAAGACAACCGCTCTGTGTAAAACTAGCATAACTGATTTCTATGAGTGGACACTTATTTATTATCTCTTTATGGAAGGAGTCTCCAGTGTCTTTTTCTTTTTAGCTTATTAAGAATAAAGATAGTGAGAGACAACGCCACAACCATGAAGACGTGACAAATTGAAGAAAGAGAGTGAGAGAGAAAAAGAGAGAGAGAGAGAGAGATTGTGAGGCTGATGAGGAAACACATCTTTATAGCTACCCTAAAGTAAGTGTTTTCCTGAACATTAATTACAACTATAAGTCATAAAAACGTTACAGATTAATTGTCAAATTTTGTTGTTTTTGATAAATAAAAAATTTGTAGTGGTGGAAAATTTCTGTATTACTTTATAAGGGCAATAAATTCTGATCACATCACTACATTATGACATGATGATACACTGTATTTTATTCCTTACATACTGTACATGTTGTGGGGTTTTGGTGTCTCGCCTGTGATGCATAACACCCAGGTTCCATTCCCATCCAAGCTCCAAACCTACTGTAGGCTCCAGGGCATTCAGTCTCAATCCTGGATAAAAATGGTTGAATCAGGAAGAGTTCCTGGGGTAACAACAGATAAACTTGCTAATTGATCGGATTGCTGTGAGAACCTGTTTACAGGAGCAGCTGAAAGAATGACATACTACATGTGTTATAAATGTGCCTGATATACACTGAACGGCCATGAAATGACAAAATTACCACCACCACCACCATCACCAGGTGAATTATATACCAGTAAACTGGTGACAGGATCATGGACACCCAAAGCTCATCTATGCCTGTGGGGTCCAAGGCCCAGCCCGTCAAGGTGGATTTCAAAGCTAATGTAGAACCAAATTGATGAAAAAAGTTAATGCTGGCTGTGATAGAAAGGCACCAGAACACCCAGTGCAACACAGCGTATTGGACAGAGCAGGCAAAGAGGTTAAGGTTGTTAACACAGCCTCCAAATTCCCCAGATCTCAATCTGATCATCCATGAGATGCGCCAGGGAAATAAGTCTGATCAACAGAGGCCCCACCACACAACCCACAGCACCCAAAAGATCCGTTGCCAACCACTTGGTGCCAGACACCACAGCACACCCCCAGAGGTCTTGTGGAGTCATGACCCAGAGGTCCAGAGCTGCCCCGGTGGCAAAAGGGGAACCTACACGCTGATCAGTATACGTATAAAACCTTCCTGTAGAATTGTCCAAGCATATTGAATTGGTCTTGGTGATATTGTCTTCTTTTTCTTTATTTTAGACAAATTGGAAAAATTGTTGCCACAAGTCATATTGTATGAATCACATCACATTTCACAAACCTGCACAAGATATATTTTTGTCCACCTTCAATCTCAATCCACACTGCTAAAAGAAAACACAAGGTCTGTCTCGCAGGTTTCAGGTTTCAGGTGTGATGTGCCAGTCAGTTTCGGTTGCACCAGTGTAGCATCACTTCTAAGTTTAAATCATTGATTAAATCCAGAATAGAAATCAGTTTTGAAGTTCTCAGTCTGGGTTTTTGATGTTTCAAATCCATTATTTTATAAAGTGCAAAAATTTGCACGCCCCCCTCTGGTCGTCAGTATAACAACGTGTTCTCATTTATGTACAAAAATATACAAAACAAGAATGCGAGGTGGCTCTGGTCCCTCAGGTCGTGGCTCTGCAGGGCCTGTGGGGGTTGTGCTGTGGTGTCAGTCACCAGGACGTTGGCATCGAATCATTTGGGTGAGGTTTGGTCTCTTTGCCCACTGGGCATGGTGTGCAGTGGGCTGTGGTGCACTGAGGATCAGAGTGAATAGGCTGGCCTTTGGTTCCCGTGGGCATGAGTGCGGCCTTGAGGGGACATGATCTCATCATGATCATCAGTTTACTGGGATATAATTGATGATTAGTGTTGCTCAGTTCACCTCTCAGTGGTTATAATATTATGGCTGATCAGTACCACACTCTCTCTCTCTCTCTCTCTCTAACTCTACTTCTATTTAATAAGGCACTGAGAAGCAGCAGGCAGAGGGTGATGTCAGCTCAGTTGTTAAGGCAGTGAACTACTGATTGGAAGGTCATGAGATCAAATCCCAGTACTGTCAAGCTGCCACTGATGGGCCCTTGTGCAAGGCCCTTAACCCTCAGCTGTATAAATGTGACATGCTTTTTTCCTGTTCTGTATACAGCTGTCTGTCAAATGCTGTAGATATAAACGCCGCAACCATGAAGACGTGACAAATTGTAATAATTAAATTTTAATAATTAACAAATTGCTGTGATATAAAGGGAATGTTATCTCCAAGACAAAACTCTTAGGGTTGTTATTATTCATTATTATTCATTATTATAAAGTTCAGGTCAATAATCCCAGAGCCTAACCCTGGGATCTTTGGGCACAAGCCATGGTACACCCTGGATGGGGTTCCAGCACATCAAACACACATAGACTATGAACAATCAGTGTACACTGCATGGCTTTGGACTGGAAAGCCATTAAACACGGGAAGAACATGCAAACTGCATGTACACACGGGAATTGAACCCTCAACTCTGGAGGAGCGAGGTGACCGTGCTAACCACTAAGCCACTTCTTCTTCTTCTTATTATTATTATTATTATAGCATATGCACTTCTACATTTTTTTTTTATTCTGATTAATTCCATCTCACTCATTTGAAACTACACAGCAGCTACACTTTCTCTATGAGTAAAATAAGTTTTTTTTTTTTTAAATAACGTCAAATTCATTCTGCAATAAACTGATCGATATGAGTGACAGGAGAATCTGATACCTGTTAAAGAAAGTGTAGATGGAGCCGACTGAGATGCAGTCCAATGAGGTATGGAAGATAAGGATTTTACAAAGAGGGATGGGGAGGAGGGGGGTTTAATGTCATGTATAGCATGCATCAAGTACAAAATAAGCATTCATCATTCATCTACTGAAGCATTATGATGCCTGCTGGATTTATGTCATTAAATCATATCATGCATATAAAATATGTGTGTGTGTGTGTGCACGCACTGTCAAATCCAGAGTTACTTTACAGCACTGATAATAATATTTATGAGTTTCCAATGAACTGAAAGGATTGATGGTACTCTCTCTGCTCTAAGACAGATTTCCAGCAGGTTCAAAGCAATGCGACATGCGCGAGCGCTAATCCACTAGCACACTCGAGCACACATCAAACTGATCCCCGCAACATATAAAGCACGATCTTTGCTAATTTAATATGTAGGATCTGATTGTATATTGAGCGAGGCAAGGCTGAGCAAATTCACATTCCTCCTCTAGTAAAGTCTTTCATTCACTGCTAGTCAATTGTAAAATATTTATAGCTACATAATGAGCTTGGTGGCACTTTTTTAAAACAGACAGGGCCTCTTTGTGAGGTTATGAAGTCCTTGAGGCAGTAAAACATTTTTCATATTCTAGCACTAAGTCATGTAATCGGGGTCCCATGACTTTGTTTGAGCTGTCAGAGGTAGGCTGGATTTTACTATAAGATTACCGAAAAACAATCAGTTTGTCCTTTACATGGCTAGTCATTCTGATTTTCAGTCTTGATTTCAATAAAGACTTCATTCTAATTAAGTCTTTATTGCAGCTTTGCATAGAAGAGCATACAGTACACACTGTAGTGTGACACTTAGTAGACAATTCCTCATGCTAGAGCAAATGCATTTTTTAAACAAAAAAGTTTGCATACAATACATAAGGATGGACATAGTGCTAAGAAATTATACTTAAGAGTAAGTATACTGTGGATAATATGTTAAAATGGACAATGGACGTATCCAGACCCAAGGTACTGTACATACAGATGTGGAAAGTAACGAATTACATTTACTCACGTTACCGTAATTGAGTGGTTTTTTTGTGTACTTCTACTTTTTAAAGTAGTTTTTAAAATCAGTAATTTTACTTTTACTTAAGTAAAAGTACTTTTACTTAAGTATGTTTTGTTTAAAGTATTGTACTTCACTACATTTGAAATCATATTCGCTACTGAGTAAAAATTAAATGAATGAAAATGAAAAAAATCATAAAAATAATGCAATGGGGAAGGAAAAAAATTGCACCCCGGGCAAAACAGAAGCCAGTGATGCAGACGCAGCTGAAAGCGAAATGCCATCAAATTCTAATGAAGCAAACCATTATAACGGCCACTACTAGGTTGAATACCACATTACAGTATGTATGTATGTATGTATGTTGCCCTTTTAAGAGTTAGCTGCAAAGGTTAAACAAAAATTCACAATTCAGACATCATTGACAATGACATGGAGTCAACATTGGCCCATGTTTGGTCTCCTTGCAGGAACTCCAGGTGCAGCCAAATGTGTAAATGCTATTCCTAGCAACTCCAAAATCGTCTGCATGCATTGCACCAAGCTGAAGTGTTTTGATGACTCGCTCTCTAAATTAATTAATTACTTAATTCATCTTCTATACTTATCCTGTATTTGGTTGCAGGGAGCCTGGAGACTCCAGGAAACTACGGCACAAGGCGGGGTAAACCCTGGACAGGTACCAATCTATCGCAGGGCACACACACACACACACACACACACACACACATGTACACACTCATTTACATACTACATGCAATTTGGGAACACAAATTATCCTAACCTGCATGTCTCTGGACTGTTGGAGGAAACCGGAGTACCTGAAGGAAACCCACCAAGCACAGGGAGAACATGCAAACTTCATGCACACAGACCCTGAGGCGGGAATCGAACCATCGGAGGTGCAAGGTGACAGTGCTACACCAAGACATGTCAGCTGGACCATGGGCATTGCTAGACCCCTATGATCTCTTTCCCTTTGAATCAATCTGCCGTGCCCCAATATAATCTCATGTTCGCATTTTAACAAGCACAGCAGTGGGTTAAGTTTGATTGATAATAACAGAAAGGAATGGATTTTTTCCCCCCTAATCTACAATGTCAACGCAACACAAAATACATGCTGAGGTGCACCTTGCAATCCGGTTCTGTACATCACGGTCCACGCGTCCCTACAGCTCACAATGTATTGACGTGCAAAACAAGATTCAGGATTGAGCTCGAACACTGCTGACTGCTGTAGAACATCAGAAAAAACATCGTCTTGGGACGAGGCAGGGACGCGGAAACAGTAAGCAGGGAGAGATGAGAGTTAGAGAAGACCTGGTTGTAGTTGGTGATAAACAAGATAAATAGCTAATCTAACTTACCTGCAGGTCTGGCTAAAGTAAAAGCCTGCGTGATTATATAAATTTGCAGAGGCTGGAGTTGATCGGATTATGCTTCAGCTTTGCAGGCTGATTTGAGTATAGAAACTCTCCTGGGGTTCTCGCACACCGCAGTCTCTAGAGTCTGAATGAGTAAGTGAGTGTATACTTTATTTTAAATTGCATGAAATGATCATTTATTTGAAATGTTCTTCGCCTTCAAAATGTTTTTTATTAGAATTTTTATTATTGTGGAATGCATAAAAAATGAAAGCACAGCAGGATGGCAGCGTCAGTGATAGTCTGCTAAGCAAGGCAAGTCTGTATAGCACGTTAGCAAACTCACACACACATCAGAGATTCAAGGAAATTGAATTTAAGGAAATTCTGAATTGATTGATGGAGGGCTGTGCAGTTGTAGAGCCTCATGCCTACCATCACCTCTGAGCTGGACATAATCACATGCCATATTTCGTGCCCAGGCATGGTGCCCCTTAAAAAAGATATGAGTTATACACGATGAAGTCTACACGCTCTACTGAGCATTACAGTCATTTTACATTATCTGTGTTCTTAATGTATTAAGGCAAACTGATTTTATTAATTCGATTTTGGATTTTCTAACTACCAATTTTTGTCAAATTGTTTATAGTGCATTGTTTCTTTGATCATGAGTATACTTGTATATAGTATAGTAAAAAAAAAAGTTTAACAGTCAACAGCCAACTTTTATTAGACATATAAAACTGAATAGCTACTTTTATTTCAAAAACATCAATGGGATATTTACTATTAGCTAAAATTTGACGTGGTGTGTACCTAAAGAGGTGGCATAATGGCTTAGCGGTTAGCTCTGTGGCTTTGCCCCTCCAGAGTATGGAGTCGATTCCCACACTGTGCTTGATGGGTTTCCTCCAGGTACTCCAGTTTCCTCCCTGAGTCCAAAGACATGCAGAAGTGGCGTTTCCAAATTGCCTGTAGTGTGTGTCAATGAGTAAGTGATTGTATGTACAATACCGTTCAAAAACAGGCTAACTTGGTTAAACATACTGTAGGCAGTTAGTGTTAACAAATTATTGAAATTAAGCGATAATGTGTTTTTTCAGATTAAATCATTCTCCAATTCTCTACAGGTTTGCATGACAAATTAGAATAGTTCATGTCTTCTATAGATGGAAAGGAGATATTAAATTAGAATTTGATTCCTCTGGCATTTTGAAACATTTTACTGATGTAGGACCAGGGAAGATCATCACCACCCATAAAAATCTTTACCACAGTAATCCAGTGCTACCTCGTACTGCAGTATGGCACTATGGAACATGCACCATGATACTGTCAAAAATATGTTATACATGTTTATGTATCATAATACTTATATACTAATAGTAACCGCTGCAGTGCCATTTTACCTGTTATGGTAACATCCAAATGTTAATATTTTGGTGAATATCATGGTACTTCACAGTGGCTCCCAAATTTGAGCAGGAAACTAATATGTAGTATACCAGTAGTATGTACCAACATATTTAATATGGGGCAGAATGTACAAACCTGCCAAACTTTTGTAGCCACTGTAGTACGTGATAAGTACCATCGAGGCTCGAGGCTCGAATGCCCCGCCTCACGGAATTCAATTCGCCTTAAGAATTTAAATTTTGCAAGAAATTTGCCTCAGCATGCGAAGCTTTTTTGGCATACGAGCGAGGAAACTGAGCCACACCGAGCACAGGCTAAGTTGCGCGTACGCCCGGGAGTCGTTCAAAACTTGTTTGCAATCTTGTGTGCAAGATTTATTGAAGAGATAGAACCATGGGTCTCAAGAATGTTAGCAAGGATGGCAGCAAGAAGAAAGAGGGAGTCGCTTTCAGTTTAGTTTTTAAAGCAGCGGGTGCCGAGATGAATCATAAATTAATGTTAAGTGAGGTTTAATGTCTATTTATTTCATATTTTACTTCATTTACATGTCTTTTCTAAATGTTTCAATAAGTTTTTATATGCAAAAATATGATTATAGTTTTGGAAATTGGTAATATTGGTAATATTTTTGGGTGGCTGGAAGGGATTATCTGCATTTACATTATTTCCCGCCTGAAAATGTGTCTGGCGATACAAAATTTAGCCTGAAGAACTCGCCTCCAAAACAGATTAAATTCACAGATTAAAAGACTGTACAGTGATACACACAAAGTACAGTACTACCACAGTTCCCACAGTATAGTTTAACATCGTAAATAACATGCTGAGAATCCACTGAGCTGATGTACAGAGTGCAGTCACGTAGCTAAATAAGAGAATAAGAGATATTTAAGATTTTAACAACTATTTTGAAGGAGTAATAAGTTTGAATTAATTAATTAATATTGCAAGTATTCAATTTTAAAAGCAATTAACTAAAATATGTAAAAATAATACTAATAAGTATAGTAAGTCAGTATCTCAATACTGTCTAGTCCTCCTAAGTAATTTAAATGGTAAAGCATATATATGATCAATCTTCTCATTATCAGTCAAAGATTAGTCCTTATTGAAGCGCTGAAACACCACAGCGCACCCAGATGTGCTCTAAAAGCATCTTAGCATACTATCATACTTCTATGAGTTTTTTTTTTTTTTCCATTTAAAACATCACCATACTAATTTGTAAATGTTACCAGAAAAAGTCCCTGAACTTAAAAGCTTTAATAAGATAACAAGATAAAAAAAAAAAATTAAATGAATCATATTAAAGGTGCACTTTGTTTAAAAGTGGACCACTTGGAGAAACACTTCAGGATATTGTCATGTAACAGATAGAGAATTAATTAGTAATGCTGATTAACTAGAGACTAATAACAATGGGCACAAATTATTAGTGCGTTACAATGAGATCCTGATGCATCTCTGCAAATTATAAAAACACACAGTACTGAGATTGTTCATTTATGGCTCTGGAGGAGATTAATTCTTGTTCAAGGGGAAAAACAAGACGAAAAGTCATGTATTTGCATGTAAGGCCAAGTTCTCTGTAAATCAAAACATTGTGAACATCATGAGTCTCCTTCATCCAGCACACTGCTCTTGTTTTATTGTGTGTGTGTGTGTGTGTGTGTGTGTGTGTGTATAAGTGCTACAGTATTTCAGTTTCCAGGCGCACACAGGGAGCACAGAAATGGCTTTATGTTAGAGGAAGACTTCCCTGAAGCGAGGTGAATAGTGTGTCACTTCCCCCCTAAGGATCCTCATCATGCAGAGTGTGTATCTCTGTACGGATCTGCAGCACTACGAGTGGACTTTCAGCACTTCTCATGATTCAAAACATTTCTGTTACCCGAGGACATGGCGATAAAACTCGCCCAAAGACACAAAATTAAACTCCTACAATCTCCACTCTCTCAACCGAGGCGAGCTGAGCCCGAGTTCTGTTTACGTCTAGGAATTGTCTTTGTCTGGACGATCGGCGTGCCGATAGCATCCGTGCTAGCTCTTGAATGTTATTTTCCTCTGCTCGGTGTTGTGTGATGTTTATTTTTGCGTCTATGTTTTTAGAGATAGAAGCATTCGTTCCCTTGAGCCTTGTCTCAAACCGCCGAGCTCGTCCCTGCTATACCTCCAAGAACTATGACCGTTCTAAAAGTCTGTATGCTCCCATCCATCATGAACACACACCCACACACACAAATAAAGGTAGGACTGGCATTTTTTTTCTTCCAGACCACAAAGAGTTTTTTCCTTTAGCCAAAAACAAAAGAAATGCACATTGAGGGAGTCTGTGCTCCTTTTTTGTTCGCCCGCTGTTGGTTGATTTATGGCGCCCTGTGCGTTATTGCATTTACATCATATCGCCGTTTTGATTTATCACTCGCAGCTCTGTCAAGGCTCTCCACGCTCGCCTTTTTGTGTGCGTGTTTCACTCATTCATTCAGCACAAGGCTCAGGCACTGTCACTCTACCACACCAGCCTTATATACACAACATTCATCTCTGAAACAAAGAGCTGTAGAGTACACAAAGTGCCTGTACTGTACACTCAATATTTAATATATGTTTAATAGTTCCACTGAATATCAGGGTGGAGTAGTGTGTGTGTGTGAATGGAAAAGCAAATTTACTCAGAAATGAATAGGAAATCAATATTTTACACTGTTCCAAGGACTCGTGCACGCCGATGTAAATATACTGCACCCAATTGTCAAACAGGCCCTATAAATCTCACGAGTATAATGTCCGATAAATACATCAGGGGCGGCTGTTTCTTTTCCCCTAAATAGACCAAGTCCAGGCATCTGTTAGCGAAGAATTTACAGTATCTATATACTGTAAAAAAATTATTGGCTTGCATCATGTGTCGAAAACAACTTTGAGATTTGAAAGTGCTGGAATTGGGTTAGTAACCCTTCAACACATTATTAAAACCTGTGCTCCATGAAAGTAACATGGTTGGAAAAAATCATGAACTGAGATCACCTAAACTCTTGGGAAAGTGATGATAAAAAATATCAACAGTAAAAACCAGAGCTTTGTTTAATAGTGAAAGTAAGAGCATTTCCACACACACACACACACACACACACACACACACACAC
>JAQMYJ010000004.1:4329177-4345507 GCA_030014305.1 Clarias laeviceps | reverse complement strand
TACACCCAGTGATTAGTTTACTTAGATACACCCAGTGATTAGTTTGGTTAATTACACACAGTGATTAGTTTACTTAGGTACACCCAGTGATTACTTTACTTAGATACACCCAGTGATTAGTTTGGTTAATTACACCCAGTGATTAGTATACTTAGGTACACCCAGTGATTAGTTTGGTTAATTACACCCAGTTATTAGATTGGTTAATTACACACAGTGATTAGTTTGCTTAGGTAAACCCATTGGTTAGTTTGTTTAATTCTACCCAGTGATTTCTCCAACACAGCACACCCTAAAGTCTTTTATTCTTTATTTAAAATACTCTGCACTTCATTCTCCATTCACTCCTCCTTTACACACCCAGCATGCATACACACACATATTCAGACAGTAATTCACTCTTGCGCATTGAATATGCAGTGTTTGATATAAACTTCATCAGAATCTGTCGACAGTCGTGTTGACTCAGTCACACTCTGTGATAATGTGATGTTTCTGTTTAATGGAATAATTGAGGTTGTGTATGTTTTATTGACTCTGTGAACACAGACAGTGCAGCCAGACATCTACAGCCTCCTCTCTCTCTCTCTCTCTCTTTCTCTCCTACAAACCCCTCCGAACCCCAGCCCCCTCCCCAGACTGTTGAGCAATCAATAAGACTCGGTTTTGCCAAATTTAAATACAAATGAAGCATTGGTTTAACCGTGGAAGTGCAATTTGAATATTAGAGAGGCGTCTGGGAGAAATTTGATTTATTTTCTACCATCTGATGGATTTTTCAGACAGCATCTCTCTCTCTTGCTCTCTCTCTTTGTGATGAGCACATATTTGAGTTGAGAATTGGAAACGGTGCAACCTTCTCCATCACGCTGCTGATTATACACAGTGATTAAGTGAGCTTCAGTACACAGTGGCGAGCTGACACAGAGATCCTCAGGGTACACACATGAAAGAGAGGAAGAAATGAACGTGCATGGCAGAACACTACACGATATATCCGCAGCCTACCTTCAGTTTTGATCTGAGGGTAGAATTCATTTTGCTTCTTTAATGAAAAAAGGATTTGTGAAGTTTACAATGAAATAAAATTTGTCTAAGAAACAAATTCTAAACTTAAGCCTTTATCAAAATGAGATACATCAGATTTGCAGTGCACACCTAAAGAGCACGTCTGGACCTGCGGTTGCACGTACGACCATGTTCAGTGGCTTATACTGTAAGTGCATGGTTTACTCCATGGGGTTGATCTTTTGACATTTTATACAGCATCACATTATACGCAACATGTGCAAATAAATATCTAATTGCTTATATTGTACTAATATTGTTTTATTGCATATTTAGTCTTTAACCATACTTCTGCACCTGTAACCTTTTGTTTTTTTGCTCTTGTGAATACCACTCTTCAATTTAAATGCTAATGAGCGACCTCATTTGTAATTTCATAGTTTAGTTTTGGTTGGTTTGGTTACTATAGTTACCACAAATTATTTCAAGCCATGTGATAATGAATTTTTTCTTCTTTCTATCCATGCATCTATTTAGGAACCTCTGTAGTCCAACTATGGACCATGGAGGCTAATGGTTATTACCATTGTATTTATACCCATTTTTACGACACACTACAGGCAATTTGGTAACGCCAGTTAGTCTAATCTGCATGTCTTTGGACTATGGAAGGAAACTGGAGTTCCCGGAGGAAACCCACCAAGCACGGGGGGAACATGCAAACTATGCACACACACCCCAAGGCGGGAATTGAACGCGGACCCTGGAGGTGCGAAGCGACATGCTAACAACTACACCACTCTGACATCTTTTTCTTCTCTAATGGTACTAAATTTATAAATGTGAGGCGGTCTAGGAAAACCTGGACGTCGCTGGACAAGAGATAAAAAATAGTAACAAATTTTGGATTTTGAGCATTTAAAAAAAAAAAGTAATACATTTTACTAAAGCTGTAAAGAAATGCTTTATTTACTAATATCTAATCTTGCCCAGGTTTCCATGTTAGTTAATTAAGGAACAGGTTTAACAGATGCAAAATAAAAATAACCGTAGGCTATGAATGACAGCTGGTTTATAGATAGATACAGTTTTCACGGTCACATCCATTATTTCAATATTTAATGTATTATATATTAAAATAAATCTAAATGAAATCAGTAAATAGCGGCGTCTATGGGTTGTGTCTCTCAGAGGTAGCGTCTGACCGGAATCTTTAAACGTAATTTGCTCTTTTTGTTCATTTTTGGAGATAAGCAGAGATGTTTTATGTGTGTGTGTATACATGTGTGTTTGTATATGTATGCGTGTGCCTGAGGCTGTCTTCGCTCTCATTCACGACCTGATCTTCAGCCTTGAGCACCTTAAACAGAGAGCAAATGAAGGAGAACCCTGTGCAATCAAGTCCCCCCCTCACCACACACACACACACGCTTACATCTCAACCCTATCACCTTTCTGAGACTCACTCTCATCCCATGTTTCTTTACTTTCTCTTCCTCTTTACTCCATTCCTTAATTTTCTCACGTGTGTCCTTCATGTCCCTCATGCTTCCCTCAAGTTTCTGCTACAGGTGCTCTGCAGCGCATGCTAATATTTAAACATCAGGATCTACATGGCATGTCCATTGTGAGTGTGGTCAGGATGTGAACGCTGTGTAAAGTGCCAGTTCACCGGTTTTCCTTCCTTTGATCACTTTTTTGTACGTCCTGACCACGGCACACCAGGAACATCTCACAAAGAGCTGCAGTTCTGGAGCTGCTCTGACTCTAAATCCTTTAGCCATCACAATCTGGACCTTGTCAAAGTCACTCAAATCCTTAAGCTTGCCCATTTTTTTGCTTCCAACACATCAACTTCAAGAAAAAAAGATTCACTTGCTGCCTATTACTGTATATCCCACCCTGGCCCGTGTATTCTGATCCAGTAGAAGAGGTAGTGTACAGAAAGTTGCACCACCGTTTTGGTGATGAAAGGGGGACCTACTCAATATTAGGTTTGTGGTTATAGGTGTATATGTGTGCCAAATCTTTTTTTAGCCCCACTTAGTATTTATTTTTTGTGCCACATCAGGAACTCTCATATAAAACTTTTCCCCATCAAGTTCTATTTCCTAGCGGCCTAACAAACTACAAACCACATCATATTTTTAATCACATCACCTATTCCTAGGATACCACAGTGGTGGCTGGTGCAAGAAAATTTTTTTTGGGGGGGCACAAGCAAAATTAAAATGAAACTTTTAATAATCGCCTGTAAAATAGCCATAAGAAGGGCTGGAAAAGCACCGAGTGTAGGCTCGGCCACGATCACTTGACTGCTGCTTAATTAGAAGATCAGGTCGATCTGGTCCAAACTTTTTTCTTTCTCCGTCCAATCGCCTTGTGAAGGGGTATTTTAGCAAAGAAATTACAGAATTTTCTCTCATATTTAGCTGCTTCCACGTCAATCACTATTCAATACATTAATAACAATCTGCTGACCGTTATCTAAAACATATTTAACTATTTAAAAACAGTATTGATTCGCTAAGAACAAAAGTGGAAGGGTTCAGTGCTGCACCCCAAGGATGACTTGAAAAAAATCTAATTAGAGCTCAGCCTCAGATCACATGCTTTTCAAAGATTTACGTGCCTACATAGACACTCGTTTGTCCAACGGCCTGCGTACATGAACACAAACTAATGTAATACATTTTAAAAAAATTTATTATTGTAAATTATATTTAGAAATACAGCTGAATATTGTGACTAAATGACTTTATTTCATTATTAAAATAAATAATTATTATGTTAAATAATTACATGTTAAAGTAGCATTCTTCTCTGCCTAATTTTATGGGGGCGTCGCCCCAGTGTCCCTTATTGACTGGCCACAACTGTCTATCCATACTGCAAATTCATCAGAATGGGGTCAGTGGTAGCTCAGTGATTAAGTCATTGGGCTACGTTTTGAAAGGTCCCAGGTTCAAATCCCACAACTACCAAGTTGTCACAGTTGGGCCCTTGAGCAACGCCCTTAACCCTCAGATGTATAACGAGATAAAAATGTAAAATACCTAAATGTAAATGAATAAGGAGGAGGTTATGATGATGTTTGTCAAACTAGGTTTGGGTTGGAAAGGAAATATTGGATGGTGTGAGAAAAAGAACAAACAAACAAACAAAAAATATATATATATATTATATAAAATATATATATATTTTTTCAATTATAACATTTTGGCTAGTTAGTTTTTATATCAGGGGTGCCTTTACTTTTTGTTATTGCTTGAATATTTGGGGCTTGTAGAAAAATATGTGTATGCAAGTTCTAATCGGTGGCTTGCCTTTATATTTTTGATATTTCTGACATGATTTAAAGGCATCGACATCCGCCAGACATCGATTGCTGCAATCGATTTAAACCTCTGAAGACAGAACTCAGACTTTATAACCTCAGTGTGATCAAGCCTGGGAAAAGAATAAGTGGGGAAAAAATAAACCTCCATGCACACCTCCATGTTTGTCTTTTGTCAGCAGCAGTCTAGCCAGCTAACCATGATGAGTGATAATACGTACAATGATTGTACATACTGTACTGTAGAGTGTAATATAATTACACATCATTAGTAATAATTGTATACACATCTACTGCATTCAGTCCTGATGTTGTGAGCAGCCATGTTTATTTGACATCATATTTTGAACTTGGACATGAGGAGACTTTCCAAGTTCTCTTTTGTTTTTCCTAGTTGGAGGTTGGAAATTTGAGTTTACAAAATCATTGGAATTTGACTGGAATTTCACAAACTAAAAGTCTCACTCCTAGCTTTGCTCCAGTGACGATTCTCGCTTTGTCCCATCTTTTTTTCTGTCTTATGTTTTAAAAGATTCTTGATTAAGAGTTTGTGACTGCTTGCTGCTTTTCAATACAAATACAAAGGCTGTACTAAAAGTAATGCATAACTTTTTAATTAACTGACATAGGTTGTTGAAGTCTCGAATGCTCTTTAAAAAAAACATCAACTTTGTCACAGCTGATGGTCTCCCGCTGTGTTGTTTCTATTTAATGCTGGTTTCTCGTTCTTTACACTTCTTCATCCATCTGTGCACATTGCTCCTGTCAATGGTGTCATCTCCGTGAACATTCTGTAGCGCCGTGGGAGACCATCATCTGCGACAAAGAGGATTTTCAAAAAGGTTTCAAGATTTGGCTTCACCGAAGGTGCAAATGCAAGGCTTGTGTTTGAGACCATGTTGAGTAGTACCTTTGTATAGAAGAAGAGTTACTGAGTAGTACCTTTGTATAGAAGAAGAGTTACTCTACCAACATTTAAGCAATTTAAACCATCTATGTCAGATAATAAAAAACAGTTCTGCCCCCTTTTCATGTACAAACGTTGTACAATAATGTCCAAATCTGAGTAGCCTCCTTGGCACTGCCAGATTTTCTATCAAATTTAGTTGCTTTTATTTCCCAAACTGTAACCAATTTTGTCCTTGACCAGGCTGTTACGAGTGGGTATCAAAAAGGTTCGAGATTTGCAGGCCACAGACCCGGTCGCTTTTGCCGTATGTCCTCTCTCAAACACCTTAAAACCTGTAATAGTAGAATTCGCTATTGACTGTCTGGCCCCTTGGGATGAATTCTCGATGCACAATGTCACGAATGTTCAACATAAAAGATGGGTCATCCACAGCATTCACAGAACGGTTCTTTCTGCTCCTGGGTCAGCAAACCTGGCAGCAACACGGCTCATGTTCAAATCACACTTGAGGATTGCCTGGACTGTTCCATATGAGACACCGACAATGGCAGCAATGTTGTGGATTGTTCTCCGACGATCATCATGCACAACTTTTTAAATAGGTCTGAATCACGTTCACTCTTTGCTGTCGCTGTCCATGATGAAATCGCAGACATGGTAACGAGGTCAGAATAGCACCAGTTTCACAGATCCCCATGTATACCAGACGATGTCTTTTGGTGCACTGAAGTTCGGTGCTCCCTGTGACTATGCATCCATTACAAAACTAGTCTCAAACCTTTTTGATGCCACCTTGTACTAAGGATGAGGGGATGCTGTAATTGCCGCTATTTTGTTGCATCCCAGATAATTGCCAAGCTTCTATAAACAATATCCATATTTGTATTTGTTTAGGACACATTACCTGTTCAACCTGAACATTCCTAACAGATGTATAGTCACTTCCCTAGTTTGTTTGTTCCAACTCCATTCTTCTAATCCTTGGACCATGAAGTGGTGCGATGATGGAGTTGGGTTCTTAGACCCCTAATATAGTCCTGATGTCTTTTGAAACATCTGAAAGCTCAATTATCAATCCATTACTCTCTTATGTGTGTGTGCGTGTGGTGGACCAGGCTCTATGCCCTTGCAGCAGCCCTGAACAGAGACTTCTACAGTAAAACCAGCGAGCCATGAAGTGAGTGAGAAAGAGCGAAAGATTGACAGGGAGTGGTGGAGAGGGTCTCCGAGAGAGACTCCTGTCCATGTTAATGAGAATAAAGCAGAGTCACAGGAGAGTGGCTGTCCACCAGGTTGTTCGGAGCAATTCAGAGTCAATTGGGTGCGAAAGAAATAAATAAGTAGGTAATACAATTTATGGATGGCTGCCTTTGTCCTGAAGCCCTGATTACTGGGGTGGAGTGTCTCCTTCTGTGGACCTGCACAAGGCCCTCTGTCTTAACACACACACATACACACACTGCAAATGTGTACTACATCCAGACTTCCTATTTATTCACTGACCCCGGCCTTGTGCCTGACGATGGTTTAGCGCCCCATCCAGGGTGTACCCCACCTTGTTTCCCCTCACGGATTTAAAGCCTACAGGATGTAGCTCGGCGCTTTCATTAGAAACAAAGTGACACTGCATAGATTTGTAACGTCTCAAGAGATCCTGTGTGAGGAATGACAACACTGAGGAATTTCTACTACTATTACTACTATTAATAATAATAATAAAAATAATAATAATAATAATAATAATAGTAGCTTTAACCAGGCGTCTAAATCACACAGCGGATATGAAGAATCCCTTCACACAGGTGAAATAAATTGACTTCCGCTGACCCTGATCTTGAGTGGAGCACATTACATGCTTGGTGGGCAGCACGCTGGCGTACCTCACTCATGACTGACACGCCGCATGCCTCACCGCCATGACTGCCTATCAATCAGCCCGCCTTTCCCTCAACTCAATTTCACCGATGATTGTGTTTGAACGGTTATTAAACCAAAACCGGAGCACGTGCCACTGTCATCAGGCGTGTGTGATGTGATGTGAGGTGATAAGATGTGATATAGTCATGGGAATCTCAGCAGGGGCAATAAATATTTGGACACATGGTAATGACAGTAGCTGCTACTCACAGGTCAGAGAGTACGAACTTCCTAAATTTCGGAAATATCATTTAAACGTTTTGACTAGAGTTTACCCATCTCTAACTATGGTCTACCCATCTCTGACTAGTGGGGTGGGGTGTTTACTCGCCTCTAACTAGCATTTATGGAACTTGGACTAGCATTTACGCTGCTCTGACAAGTGTTTACCCGCCTCGGACTAGTGGTAACCCGCCTCGGACTAGTGGTAACCCGCCTCGGACTAGTGGTTACCGGCCTCGGACTAGTGTTTACCGGCCTCTGACTAGTGTTTACCCGCCTCTGACTAGTGTTTACTTTTTTTTTATCTGTTGTAATATACAACGATCAGCCATAATATTACCATCACAAAACATTAACGCATTAACACTGATCACCAATTATATACCAGTGACAGGATCATGGGCACCTAAGGCCTACCAAGGCACACTGGGGGCAAAGGCCGGCCCATGTGGACCGACTCTACAGAAAATTTCTGCAATGCAATGTTGGTCACAATAGAAAGGCACCAGACCACTGTGCACGGGGCCCAACAAGCTAAGAGCCAGGTTACTGTATGAACTCTCTAGATCATAATTTGAGTGAGCACCCAGAAGATCTGATGGACAAATTAGTCTGATCCACAGAGGCCCACTCCACAACCCACAGAACCCAAAGGTTCCACTGTCAATGTCCTGGTACCTGACACCACAGCACATCCCAGACGTATTGTGGATCCAGGCCTCAAGAGGCCACAAAGGGAACCTATACAATATTTTTGCATTGTAATGTTAAATAAAACTTCTTGTGTTTTTTTTTTTTGGTGTTTAAATGAATTTAAACGTCACTTACGTCACCTAAAATATCTAAAATGGTCTTTATTTCATACCTCTTTTTTTTTTTTTATGTATTTGTGTATTAGATCGGCCCTTTGGGTATATGGGGTGCCCTGGGACTCTTAATTATCTACATACCCTTTACGCAAATTAATCCTCCCTTCTGAGAATTCTCCCTCATCTGTTTCAGTTATCGGTTGGTTTCTGTTTGTGCATTTATAAAGCCTTATATTGTATGTCTGGGCAAACGATGTTAATGAGGATGCGCATGTGTTATTTTCGGATCAGGTGTGGGGGGTGTTTAAATGGTCTTCAAAAAGCCCTAATCATCAAATGGTACACTGGAAACTGTTACAAAAGGTCTACTTGACTCTTGAAATGTTTACTACTTAAAACATTTTTTTATAAATCTGTCCTCTTCCCCAAAATGTAATCTTTCTTCCCAAGGATCTTTGGGTATTTCTAAAAAAAAAAAAAATTTTGGGGAGTGTCCCTCTCTCTCACCTTTTTGGACTCAACTTTTACAGGACTTATGATATTTTTTTTGGGTATTGATACTGTATATGTTTGACTCCATGCTACTTTTTCTTGAATGACTTCTGGTACATCACTTTGTCCATCAAATAAAGCAGTTCACTGTTAGTGAACCGCTGGAATCCTCCTCAATTCAATTCAGTTTAATTAAATTTTATTTGTATGGCGCTTTTAACAATTGTCATTGTCGCAAAGCAGATTTACACAGTCAAAAGAAAAAGAAGACATAATAAATAGATGAACATGGGCTGTGTACTTGTTGGAACTCTTGTATACATGGATCTAGCATGAAAACTGTACGTTTGTGGCAAGCTGTAAATGTAATTTTTTAAATTATATTTATTTATTAATTTATTCTTTTTTTCTCTATGATTTTGGGGTCTCTAGATCAACACAGCTGCTTTTTGTTCTGTACGGTTGTACCTTAAGTACTTTGTCTAAAGAAATTAAAATACAATAGGCAAAAAACAAAAATTATAAAATGATTATTTTCATGCAATATATAAAACTTTTTACTTATTATTTTATTATAAATTATTTTGCATCTTTGCATCGCTATTTCTGAACAGTACTCGTCAGATTGCGATACAGAGGCATAAAACACTCAATAATGTGCTGTCCTTCAACTGCTGTTTTTTTTTTTTTCTAATGGCATGCCCTAAGTGTTTCATTCCATCCTTATTTATCAGATACTGTAAATCAAACAGCCTTTGGACACAAATAAAGCCAAGTAACATCTGTGACCCATAAATACTGTTAAAGGTTGTGCAGTGGGTCAGCCATATTTGAAATGTTTCTCCATTTTTGCAGTATCAGCGTGTGAAACGAAGAGAGCGCAAATCTATATATCTGATCCCAGATCAGCAGAGCCTACAGACCTTCGGCGGCAATATCGGGCCTGAAGCTGCTCTCAGATTTGCCGTGGTCACGCTTAGTGGACGGAGTGTGTGATATGTGGCTATATGGTATATCGATCGCAGTGGGAGTCAGTGGAGGTTAATAGAGAGCTGTGTGTGTTGGTGGTGTGATGGAGAGTTATGGCTTTTTCAAGCTACGAGGGGGGAATGATTGGCAGCTCCGTTCAGGATGTAATTTTAATGGGTAATATTAAACAGCGGAGCAGCGGAGGGAAATAAAATTGCTCTGTGAGGTCTGACCAGGAAACTCCTTTCAGAACATTCTACTGGGGAATAAAACGTGGAAAAAAGATAAAAGAAGAGAGAAAGGACGAGGAAGAAGAGAAAGACGTGACGGTCTGCTTGTCGTCCTTCTTCAAGAAACACTATCCACTCCATTTACATAAAAGACCTTTTGTGTTTTTTGTTTGAGATTGAGGGCGTTTGAGCGCCCTAAGGGGAGCTCTCTGTGGGGTGTGTGTGCGTGTGTGTGTGTGTGTGTGTGTGTGTGTGTGTGTATCTGGACAGGACACCGGTAATTCACAATAAACAGGAGAAAAAAATCCAATCCAATCCATCCGGTCGCTCAAAGCACTGAGCCCACAAAAGCCGTACGTACCGGGAGCAAACCTGACACGTTCACAGTCGATTAAAGACAATGGGTGCAAACTGAAGATAAAGATTCAGTCAGAATAACATAATAACACACTCTCTCTCTCTCACATACACACACACACACGCACACACTCATCCTGTAATTCCCTTCAATCCCCACTGCAACATTGATAAGCTCATGTCATTTTATTTCTCTCGCTCTAACCTACATTCGCGGGTGTAATCAAAATCAATAACGGCCCCGAGGCCTGCGAAAGAAAAGCGAGCTAATAAGCTCATGGTAATGAGGCTGGCAGAAAGGTCAAGTCTAAACAATAGAACCCCCTCAACCCCCCCACCACCCCCCAACATGCAAACACTTTCCTATTATAAAATATTTAAGCATGATTACTGTTACAGGAGCAGGTAATTAAGCCGTCGCTGGAACGCTGCCTGATTGGGTCACTTGAATGTAGCCCCCCCTCAGCTGCCTCTAATGTGCCCCCATTGTGGCAAAAATAATAAAATCCTTTCACCGTTGTCGTTTTTTTTTGGTTTTGTTCCTAGTGGCACACTATCGCTGAATGATTTGGAATTTCTGACCTGCAACAAGGAAAAAAAAACAGAGCCTCTTAATTGGGAATTTCTCAAGAACTCAGGACAGGATGGGTAAATCCCAAATTTACAAAAATAGCACTTTTTTAAAAAATTTTTTTTAACTTTCAAGCATTGGAAAACATCGGCTATTTCACATTTCCCCCACAGTGCAGCAATTTCATTGTCTCATTAGAGTAAAAAATCTGATTTGACTCACTTCAGGCTTGTAAATCAAAATTTAAATTTTATTTGTGTATGTGACGAGGATGTACAAGCCTGAAGTGAGGCAAATCTGATTTTTTAAGGCTGTCTGAACACACAATTCTGATATTTTTAGATCAGATCTGAGCCACTGTCATATGTGGTGCTGGATCTAACCGATACGTGTTCATGTGATACGTGTTCATGTGACAAGAACAAGGCAGATCAGAATTCGTGCAACTTTTTGCCCCTCCGCACATTGACGTCATCTTTTATCTTCAGCAGTGCAGGGATTTCGTTTCAACAATGAAGGACAGCGGAGAAAGTAGTCAGTGGAGGGAAAGTGAAATCTGTGATTCAGTAGATATTTTATATATATATATATATATATATATATATATGTATATATATATATATATATAAAGCTGACTAATTGCTCGCCATCCTCCAGAGCAAAATCTCAAAAATGCGATATTTTATTTGAAAGGAATGAGTGGATGCTTAAATATTTTACCCAGTTTTAACCCAGATGGTGCAAGCAAAGATGTATCAATGCGTACCATTTTAGAGGACAGGTGCAACGTCATGACGTGCGAACCAGACCTGAATTGAAGAATGTGGCTTGTGAGGTGAACGTATATCATAAGAAAGTACATATGCATTTTTCTACTTTTTTCTCATTTTGCCGTTATCCATCCACTTAACATCCATCCTTTTCTTTCAACCAATATATTTTTTAAATATACCTTAAAGGTCCCATTTTATGACAGAAGTTACACACAAGCTCCCGCAAAGTGTGTGTGTTCATGGTCCAGCAGAAATTCTGTACATCTCAGATAATGCATTACAACACAAATAAGGAAATGTTTTTTTCCCCCTTTTTTTTGTTTGTACAGTAGATCCATGTGAACATCTAAAAATGACTTACTGTAAGAAGTGAATTTTACATAACATGTCCACTTTAAATCAGAAACAGATGTTATACATTATACATTAAAATGTCTCTTTGTTTGTGTGTTTGCTTATGAAACAGGAGGTTAGAGACGAAACTGAGTAACAGGTACAGTAGGAGTGTTTGAGATATCCTCAATGCCAAATCTACACAAACCTGACTTAAAAGATTAAAGACCTTCTAACTAAATATGGAGAACATCAAAAGCCTCTTACTGACCCAGAAGATGTTGTGTAAAGACAGTGAGTCATGGTCTCACTCTGTCTGATGAAGGGGCAGGGGTAGCTCAGTGATTGGACTATGGATCTGAAGGTCCTAGGTTTAAACCCCTTTAAACCCCATTATTGGCCCTGTGAGTAAGGCCCTTAAACCTCAACTGCTCAGATGTATAGTGAGATAATTTTGTAAGTCGCTCTGGACCAGGGCATCTACCAAATGCTGTAAAGATAAAATACAAGTGACTAAAACAAATAATGTCAGACATTTTTTCATCAACAAATCAATGGTAAGAAGAAAGAAATCACATAGGAAAAACACACTAATGAAGCTTGTTTTACCTAAAAAAAAAAAAGTAATAAGGTAACAAATGAAGTGCACCAAATGACCTGACTCCAGGTGGAAGGACATTTATATTTCAAAAGAGGATGTGCTCTAATCGGACAAGGTATGAGAGCTGTCATTCATTCTGTTTTTTTTTTTGTTTGTTTGTTTGTTTGTTGATGGCATTGTCATGTAAATTCTCTGTTATACTAACTAAATACAGTACTCCTGTTATCATGACACATGACATTCAAACTTTAAGTAACAGTTTTACTGATTATGCTTCATGTTCACACCCAACCAGAAATCATTTTAATTAGTTGATGGACGTTCGGCTGCTCCCATCGAGGGGTCGCCATAGCGGACCAAGTAATCTGCACACAACTTGGCACAGGCTTTTATGCCTCGGGTTTGGGACTGGGACTGCGCATTGGGTGGGAATCGAACCCAGGCCTTCTGCATCCCTGGCGAGAAACTTACCACCTGCTATACTTAAAAATAATCATAATTTCTTTAGTAAATGGTTAGATTGTTGTAGCGGGTTAGCTAACATAGCTGTTTGTAAAAAGTCACCTAATGTGAAAACAGAATTACAGCGGTACCTCGGCATTAGAATTCAATCCGAGGAGAGTTCTTGGTTTCCCATAGGAAATAACATAAATGTAGATCATTCATTCCAACCAAAAATATAACCAATATTACTATTTTTAAACACTATAATCATATTTGTTGGATATAAAGGCAAAATTAAGAAAAGACACGTAAATGAAGTGAAACATGAAATAAATGGACATTAAACCTCACTTAACCTTAATTTATGATTCCTCTTGGCACCGGCTGCTTTAAAAACAAAAATGAAAGTGGTTCCCTTTTCTTCTTGCTACCGTCGTTGCTAACATTCTCTGGACCCATGGTGCTATGTCTTCATTAAATCTTGCACAAAAAAATCTTGCAAAAGTGAGTAAACTCAGTTTACTTGGCTTTCCACTAACGCAAACACTGAAATTACTTGCAAAATTTCATTTCCTAAGCGAAAATTCTTAAGGCGAGGCATTCGTACAGTATGCTGAGGTACCACCGTAAACAGACTTCCAGTGTCATCTAATCTGAAAAATTTGTGTCAAAGTCAAAAGCACATTTAATACAACATATATAGTAACAGACTATAAAAAACAATCATAATAAATCAAAATAAAATACATTTTAAACCAAATAAAATGATACATTTGAGATGGGCATGACGCCTCTGCTAGGTACTGTACGCATCTCCAAAGATTTTAACTGTTTTGTGAGGAACTACAAAATTAAATCAAGAATATCTCCCAATGTAATGCATTTTTTAAAGACTTTAAAGACAGACACAAATCCCGAAACACCTCAATTTTTTTTACCTCTAAAAAATACCTCGTTCCAAGACTAGTTCAATTTAGCCTTAATTACCTTAATATATAATAATAACCTTCGACCCTGGCAGTCCTGACCGATGTTCATGAAGGTAAGGCAGAAAAGTAATGCATACTAGTACGTCAGACTGCAATGATACGGTATCACAGGGGGGTGGATATGTGAATGGAGGCTATTTTCCAGTAGATGAACCCCAACGGAGTCCTGCAGCCTCGATAAAGAAACCACACGTGTACATCTGTCAGGTCCACACAGTCTGTTTCTGTGGGTGTGCATAATGTAGAAATACACCATCTGATCCAATTCTAACCACGAGGACTTATGACTTAGGGCCTACTTAGGAACATTAGAGTGACTGTTTCTGTATATAAAAAAAAATATATATATATATAATTTTGTTTCTGTATAACAATAGTGTATACACAAATGAATTAGTTAACCTGCTGGCTACGCATATAAATGCTAGCTCCCTGCCTAAAGACCTTGTAACGTATTAGTTACAAAAAATAAATTAAATTAGGAATGTAAGTTATTTCACTAAAGAATTAATCTATTCCTTGTTTTATTTTTTATTTTTTTTACCATAAGCAGCAAGTATGCGTCTACGACATGACTGCATTTTTGTTCAGAAGCGAGTTTAATCTGCACTTTTCATCATTAGAGAATGAGTTTCTTTATGCTTTCCAGATATGTCTCAGTTAGTTAGTTAGTTTTGTTAATTTATACTGTATGGAGGACCTTGGTTCTGGAGGAATGTTGTTTCGTTTCACTGCGTACTGAACTGTATATGATTGAAATGACAGTAAAAAGCCGACTTGACTCGACTATTTCCTTGTTTATCTTTTTAGTAAAGTTATTATTTTAACTAAAACATATAGCTAATCACCTTTAAAAACAAAGATCCTGAAGAATTATAACTTACAGCTCATTTACACCCCCCACAAAACTCCATAAAAGGCAAAGCTCACAGTGAGCTGAAGACAGCAAAACGACAACTAAACAGTACATTTGAGTTGCAGATAACGAGTTCCCTAGTTTCTGCTAACTAATTCAAAATTTATTTCTTTTTATTCATCTTGAAAGATGAGGTCCATGACTTTTAAGCATAACAAAAGAAAAGCTACGGAGACGTACATCTTTAATTAAAATACGGGTTGTACATCGTAATCCTTTTCTTATAAAATGAGTACATGCACTTAAACAAACTCAGTGCAATAGATATAAATATATACATTCTTATACAAAGCCAATCTCCTGAGACTTGTTCTTGTAAAACAGATGTGTGTTACAGAATTGGACAGATGTGTGAATGTTATAGAAAAGTGTAAGGAAGGTGCAAGTGCAGGTGCAGACAACGTCTGAAACGTCTCAAATGTGGTGGCAGTAGAGTGATTTAAAAATACCGTGTACGGGAGAAAACAATTTCTCAGTCCAGGAGTGTGTGTGTGTGTGTGGGGGGGGGGGGAGTGTTCACACATGGATGGGTTTGCGTTCAAAAATCACGTCTAACCTCTTCCTCGAGCTGGCCTGGATTTAATGTCCTGATATCTCAGGAAAAGAGACATGAATACAAAGGCTCTCAGGCACATGAGGCTCACGGTCACGCTCATACATTAAAAATTCTGTCCCTTCTGTCCCGTCGTTTCCATGACAAATCTGTCTCGTAAAGTCCCGCAAATCCATGCAAATCTTTTTCGTTAAAATTGCATTCAACAAACTCATCCCAGAGGAAAAATCTGACGATTCATAGCACCACTTAAAGCGCAGTCGGATGCTCTGAGTGTTCATAAATGTGTAACGAGGAGACGCCGAGGCGAGTTTGATGCAAAGTTGAGACCGAGTTGCTTACTGAAGAGACGGGAAATAAAAAAAAAAAACTTATAGCAGTGCAGAAAAAGGTAAAGGAAGCAGGCACTCTGCCTCTCCAGAGACTCTCCACTAGCACACTGTACTCTCAAGGCTCTTTTGTAAAGCTTCATTTTTCTCATCCTGAAAGGTTCGTCACTCACGCTCACACTCGCACGCACACACCATGCAAGGTCATTCTTTCTTCACCAGGACAGCAACACAGAAGTTCATTATCAAGTCGATCTCAGGAGGAAGAATGTGTGTGGACTATAACCTTGGCTCCGGGCGCACACTGTTACACACACAATCCCTGAGAAATAACACAGATATACATCATTTGTATCCACAACAATGCTTGAATATACAGCACAATTAAACAAACAAATATCCTGAACACAAATGGGGGTGTTACACATTTATTGTAGGTAGGATATAGATATACTTTATTCTAGATAGTACTAAGTGTAAAAGAAAAAAGAGGATAATGCGTGTTCAGATATATATATATATATATATATATATATATATATATATATATATATATATATGTAAAAACAC
>JAQMYJ010000004.1:4283140-4321843 GCA_030014305.1 Clarias laeviceps | reverse complement strand
TTTAATTTAAAAACTAAACATTTAATGTTTATGACACTTAAATCCAATTTGCATAATAATTTGGAACGTAGTGTAGTAGTGTTCATTTTATGACACTTTCCCTAAACTATGTTAACTTTCCCCTTTATGCTAGCTTCCCCCTTTCCTTCATACGGCAATACTTGTTATGGGTCAAAACTTTTATTTCCCTGATTTCCACAGGACATGTGAATGGCTCATCCTCTTTGATGAATTGATGAAGGTACATGATTAGGGCATTTGACTTATTAGATCAATCAAAATTAGAGACATTTTGATACTCCGTCAACTGCCTGTGTGTTTGTTTGTTCCTCGTCCAGTCGGCCACTGTATCCAAGCTGATCTGCAATCGTGTCAAAAGTTCAGCGGACATATCTAGCGGTTCACTCCTGGTTTCATTCATTGATCAATTTTAAACATAGAGAAGCCTCAATTTCACCTAAAACTACTGAGAATCTTCATTGTTACGTGGAAAAGATTACAGAGGAAGGAAGAAAAAATAACTATTAAGAAAAGTAAGATCCTAATGGCTGGTTAAGGAGTCGTTATAACAGCTGGTACAAAGATAAAGCATTCTTTATATTCACATACACACTATCATACCTTTAATTCACTATAAATAATGACAAATTGCAAATGAGTGCAAGTTCATTAAATATTTAACGCTTAACGCGGCTAAATTAACACTGTGAATAATTAGTTTTCAAACTGTTTGGCTTAGATAAAAGCGAAATATTTAAGGAAATTTCCAGGTGAAAATCTGGGTTTGTAGAAAACATAAGCTGCTAGAAACTCACTCTGCCTGTGATAATGTTATTGCAGTCCAGATGTGGAGATTTATTACTGAAAAATTAAAAAAAAAAATTTATTACCTACAACACAATGACAACCTTACACAATCCAAAGAGGGCTGAGTTAAACAGGGCAGCCATTAATCCACAAAAAAATATTAATACAAATATTTGTTTATGGCTGATTACAAATAAAACACAAAGGTTATAACAACTCAGTGCTCACCAGCAAATGAAATTAGCCAATGTAAAGTAAAATCTGACGTGTTCTTTTGAGCCTCTGCATTTGTAATAAGAAATTTGTGATGTAATTCCTCATCATGCCAAATCAATGATTTAAAATAATTCTCTTATTTCTAGTGATATTTTGCTTTTGCAATATCTATACAAAATCATTCACGGCTTTATAAACAAATCGTCAGCATGTAAAAGCTTTACACTCATCTTCAATATTTCCCCATCACTGTACTGTAGCTTTCCTAGTCCTTCTAATTTTAACCATTAGAACGGTGAACGTGTTCTGCATTTTCGTCATAACATGTTGAAAGTACAATTTCACACAATCCATCTGAAGTGTTTTTGCATCATAAAATATTAAATCCCATCAGACTTCACTATGCAAATTAACTCTTCCCCCCTCCCCCACTCTGGTTTAACAGAAGAAGCAGGTGGGTGTGCGTCTGCGTCTGGATTTGCATATTCATCGAATGTGGATTTCTTGATGAGGGTGAAAATGTAAAGCCCTTTTGAAAATTGTAAAACATTTAGAATAACTTAAGATATTTTATACAAATATACAGTGGGAAAAGTTTCTATGCTGTTAGAACAAACCTGAGGTGAAAGTTTTTTTTTTTTTTTTTTTAAGTTGCAGGATACATCAGTAATTCAACTTTGTAGAGATTCATGAACCATAATGTTATGTGTGAGAGGTGTGTGTGTGTGCACGCATATACATATTCACTAGGTACACCTGTTAAACTGCTCTATAACATAAATATCCAAATCAGCCAATAACATGGCAGCAACTCAATGCATTTAGGCATGTAGACCTGGTCAAGATGATCTGCTGAGGCTCAAACCGAGCATCAGAATAGAAGGGGATTTAAGTGTCTTTGAACGTGGCATGGTTGTTGGTTCCTGACATGCTGGTCGGAGTATTTTCAAATCTGCTGATCTACTGGGATTTTCACACACAACAATCTCTTGGGTTCACAGAGAAATGTCTGAAAAAGAGAAAATGCCCAGCAAGGGGAGTTCTTTGGGTGAAAATGCCTTGAAGTCAGAGGAAAATGGGCAGACTCATGGACGTCAAGGTGATATAGAAAGGCAAAAGTTACTCATAACATCTTGTTACAAATGAGGTACGCTGAAGATCATCTCTAAAGACTCAACATGTTAAACCTAGAAGCAGATGAACTACAAGAGCAGAAGACCAGACCGCGTGCCGCTCAAGTCAGCTACGAACAGGAAATTGAGGCTACAATTTACCAGGACTCACCAACACTGGAAAATAGAAGACTGGAATGCTGCGACATTCAGATGGTAGGGTCAGAATTTAGCCAAAACAACATAAAGGCATGGATCCATCCTCCCTTGCATCAGAGGTTCAGGCTGCTGGTGGTCATGTAACGGTCTGGGGGAGATTTTCTTGGCACACTTAGTACCAAGTGAGCATGGTTTAAACGCCACAGCCTACCCAAGTATTGTTGCTGACCATGTACATAAACATGTAATAAACCTGGCTTAGACCAAATGAATATATTGGACTGAATGAGTCGACTCCGTCAGGATATTTCTATAAGCACGAGCCCCGTCAAACTGGTCGCGGTGGTGGTGACGCCACTATCTACAATGATGTACTTACTGTTACTCAGAAAACAAGGCCCAGGTTTAACTCATTTGAAGTGCTTATCATTAATGTTGTACTCGGAGAGATACATAATAAACCCTTGCTATATTTTAACCTGGTCACTATGTACAGACCCCCGGGGCCATATGTTGATTTTCTTAAAGAGTTTGAACATCTGCTGTCAGACCTATTGATTAACTCTAACAAAGTCTTGATAGTAGGAGACTTTAACATTCATGTAGATGATACTAACGACGCTTTAGCACTCGCATTTATAAATTTGCTAAATTCCTTTGGGGTTAAACAAAATATAAATGAAGCAACTCACCACTTTCATCATACGCTAGATTTAATTATATCCCATTGTATAGATGTCTCTAATATAGAGATTTTACCTCAAAGTGATGATATCACCGATATATATTTTCTTTTCATTTTTGTGAAGCTGCTTTGAGACTATGACCACTGTTAAAAGCGCTATATAAATAAAACTGAATTGAAATGAAAATAAATTTGTGACCACAAGATAATGTACCATGTGACAAAGCTAAAATCATCTCAAACTGGATTCCTGAAGATGAAACCAGTTTGGCCATGAGGACACTTTACTCAAATGGCCTCCACACTCACCAAATCCTAGTCCAATAGGGCGACGCTGGGTCATGGTGGAACGGAAGATTTGCGTTACGGACGTGCAGCCGACGAATCTGCGGGAACTGCGTGATGCTATAGTGTCAATATGGGCCGAAATCTGTAGGAAATGTTTTCAGCTTCTTGTTTTATGACATGAAGAATTAATTTAGTTCTGAAGGCAAAAAAAACAGACCAAGCCAGTACTGGTAAGGTGAACCTAATCAGTCCATTTCTGGACATCATTATCAAAATAAAATAACATCATCAGAATGTTTTGCCATTTGGACTCTAATTATTTAACTAAATAACTGAAATAATATAGTCGCAATTTGTGCCACACACACACACAAAAAAAAAAAATGAATTTAAAACATTCTCTAATGACCGTGACACAACGTGAAAAGCCATCTTTTAAGTCAGATAAGTGAAGCGAGACGAGAGCTCCAGATGAAAAATTGCTAATGTTGGATGGGGAAAGGAGACGAGGCTATCAGACCATTCAAAACACCCACTCTAGTGTCAATCATTTGAAATTCATCTGTTGGTTGGTTCATCTGCCAGCTTTGTTGCGGGGGAGGGGTTTGTTTTGGAGCATTTGTGAGTGAAAACTCGGGTCTGGGAACGTGGCATGAGGTTCACTGGTTCATTTGTCTCCTAGCGACAGACATTAGTTCGCTTCACTTTAACAGTGAAAAGAACATCTGAACATCTCAGAAATGAGGAAAGGCGGCTGAAATTTAAATACGAAGGAAAGAAAGAAAGATGAGTGAGTGTGTGTGTGTGTGTGTGTGTGTGAGTGAGAGAGAGAGAGGGAGAGATGCAGAAAAGGATACGATTACAATCAGTTATTTTGTCTGAGGTGCAAAACAGCGACAATGATCAACATTAATAAAAGTATTTCTTGCTCGCATGCACACACACACACACACACACACTTTCGCGAAAAGGAGTGATGCGACAACAACACTGATTCAGGTGTGCAGTTTCAGCCTTTTATTCTCCTGGACCGATCAGTTAAATAAAAAGCTAAATAATTAAGCAGAAACATAAATCACACACACTAACACACGCACAGAGACAGATGTGATGAACAGTAGTGCAAAAGGAGTGTGTGCGTCCAGGCTGAAGAGCACAGAAGTGTGCTTAAAACTTATAAGTGAGGAACAGGTTGCGTTTGTGAGGTGCCAAAACTTTTGCATGACAACACAAAAAAAGCAGAAATCAATTTAAAATTTAGTGCAACTTGGTGTTTACAGTGTGTGTGGAAACATGTATTATAATAATGATTATTAATCTCCTCTTAAATGTTTTTTTTTTTCTCTCCCCTGAGGCACTTGTTTGGTTTTCTGATGTTTGGCACGTTATAATCCACATCTCCTACACTACTACTGCTACTGCTGCTTCTCATACCTGTAACACCTGTCCTACTCTTCATTATCAAACGGGTGAAGTATAAAGACAGAGAGAGAAAGAAGGAGCAGTTCCCGTCTCTCCAATCACTGCAGTTCTCCATACTGTTCCTCAATCAGGTGCGTGTCTGTACTGTGCTATCTGCTCTTCATTACAAAGTTTCACTAAAGGTGACGCCCCAAACGTGCCTGCTTCTCATGTGCTGCTCAGAGCTCCGGTCCTCTACTTGCTCTGAAAAAGAAAGAGAGAAAGGTTTTAAAAAATTTACCAAAAAAGTTTCACTTTTTCAAATGTGCAGCTTAAAAAGCCGTAACTATACACACCACAACACTGACACCACCGACGGGTGGATTGAATAACATTGATTAACATCTGCGAGAGGATCATGGGCACCTAAGGCTCATCTACGCATGTTTAGTTCCGATTCCACAGAAGAGTCGATGTGGCACAAGCGGCTGAAAAGGTCACGATAGAAAGACACCAGAACACCCAGTGCATCACAGCCTGCTGCGTTCAAGGAAAAGAGTTCAAGCTTGTTGATCCACCGTGTGCATCCTGGTGCCACACAATACAGCACACCCCGAGAGGTCCTACGGAGACACGCCCCTGATGGCACAAGTGGAATCTGAAAAACCTAGCTTGGTTTATTGTTAACGGTTTTACAATTATGCCTGATCGGTTTAAGTGAAATACCGCTAGAAATTTGTCAAACAGTAGGGATTCTTAAATACAGTTCTCATTAGGGACTCGATATCCGAGCTCTGGATGTTGGCCCGACACTGACCTGACACTTAATTAATGAGCTGCAGTGTGAGGTGTGATGGTAGAAGGCTTCAGGACAAATGATGTCCCAGGTTCACATCTAAGATCTGCCCCGCTTTAATCATCACATGCAATCACAGATGAAAGAAAAGAAGCTTGGAGTGAAAAATACTCACGAGCATTGCAAACGAACATGTGAGAAAGAAAGAAGAAAAGAGAGAAATACGGGAAAAAAATCAATGTGAGAGAAAGTGCGAGCATGGGAAAGAAAGCAAAAAATCAATGTCAGAAGGAAAGAAAGAAAGAAAAAGAAAGTATGACAAAGAAAGCAAAAAAATCAATGTGAGAAAGAAAGAAAGCAAAAAAATCAATGTGAGAAAGAAAGAAAGCAAAAAAAACAATGTGAGAGAGAAAGAAAGAAAAAGGAATCGGTGTGAGAACAAAAGAAAGAAAGAAAAGGAAAACCAGTGTGAGAAAGAAATAATTCAGTGTCAGTGAGAAAGAAATAAAGATAAAAAAAAGAAATTGAGAGCATGGCAAAGAAAACAAGACAAAAATAAACATGAGAAAGGAAGAACGAAAGAACGAAAGAAAGAAAGGCAACTGATTTTTAGCTTTTGCCTAAACATGTTACTAAAACAATCTATATATAGCTTTTCTTAGTTTATGCATATAATGTTCCTTTCAAAGTTTTAGGAAATGGTCTTATGGATAGGAATTTCAGATGGAGAAACACAAACACAAGAGGAATGGAATGACGCCTGTCACCCAGTGTTTAGGCGATCATGGCCCTCTGTACTGGAGCTCATGTATGTAGAAGATGGCAGACAACACTGAGAGAGGGAAATGATGCCCGTAGTGCGTATGATCAGCAGCTTGACTGGCTTTACACGTCTCAGAGCTAAGTTTAGGCTTAACATCCAGTACTGAGATAAGGGTTTGGTTTTATAAACTGCTCGATCATAAAAGTAGGTCACGTCTTGTGAACAAAAATTTGAAACAGAAAAGAAAAACCTGCTGTTGTTGGTAAGGTCTTACAGAGCGCCGTCCTCAGAGGACGAGGGTGAGTTTTTTTATTTGCCGCTCTTCTCCTCTCAGTGTGCTATCAGCAGCAGGGCCTCTCGAGCGTCCGTACTACAGAGAGCTGGAGTGGAGGGAGACGGACGGAGCTAAATGTTATCAGTTCATTATTGATAAGCTGGAGGGTAATTACTCCGACATAGTGACGACAACACGCTGGCTTTAACCCTGCCTGAGAAGCACGTGTATCGTGTTCACCGTGATCAAATGGACGTACAGGAGATTAGCATCAGCTACTTTAAAAGTCGTCACTCAGGCATGTTTATTAAATGTTATTGAAACACAGCCGAGTTACAACAATCCCCCTTTAATGAGATCACAAAGAATTAATTTTATTTATATTTTTTTTTTATTATACTTATTTGTTATATTTATTTTTGGGCTACATCTGAGTTAAAATGAGGTTACAAGCATGTGATTGGTCTTAATAACTGGAGGAAGATGAAATCTTTAAGACTCATGTACAAGTAAATCTGTAACATCTGCTAGAGTTGCATGAATTAATTCAGCACAACAGCATGACCTTAAGTGTGATATCGCTTTTATACAACAGTTCAACATTAAAAAATTTTCTCGACCAACACTGGATTTGGGATTCAGTCTTCTCCTCTTTCCAGTACTGCGCACCGTACCGACCTGGCTCATCCTCGTTACTGAAATTACCTGCATGTATTTTTATGGTTGCAAGGTTGTCAGATTTGGACTTTTAAAGGTCCTATAATTTACTGTTTCTTTAACAGGTCTCAGAGCTCCTTCAAAGTGTACGTGTGTGTTAATGCTCCAGCTGAAACTCCTCTCAGATAATGCGTTTTTTTTAAATTTTTTTTTTTATACCTCAAATTCCCTTTCTTTCATTCCTAAAAATCTAAACGCAGCGTGAGCCCTGCCCCTCCAGGGAACATCAGAGCTGAGCAACAAGCTGGGCTATCTAATGAGTTGGCTTGTTTAAACCCCAGCCAACACACACACACATACACACACACATACACACACACACAAAAAGACTAACAGCAGGAAATGTGTTTTTTTTTCTCTCTCTCTCATGTTTTTTCAGTTTCTTTGTAGTTTGTTTTTCGTTTGTTCTTTGTAATTGTGTTAGATTTTTATATTCGATTCTAATTTAACATATAGAAGTTGAATATTATATAAAGTTCTAGTATTAATTATCCTAATTAAAGTAGGGTCTTAAATGTATAATCCAGGGCACAAGGCCACAAACACTAATGATGGGAATCACCAGGGACGATCCGATATGACATCACGATACATAGGGTTGGATTCGATTCTGTAAGTATCACGATTTTATAATTATCCCAATTCGATATTATACACATTTGCTTCTTGAAAATGAGTGAATAGTTTAAAACGCACCACCTGTAGGACTATAGAGGAACTTTAACATGTTACCACCTCAGATGCAAATATATATAAATTAAAAATTCCTTTAAAAAAAATCTCTTTTGAAGTCAGTGTTATGATACATGTATTGCCACACAAAAAAAAATCGTGATGCATAATCTCATCCATTTTTCCCCCATCACTAATATATTGTACACGTCAGAATTGTGGATAATTGAGTGATACCGCGGTTTGAGTGTCGTGTGCTTTTGCTATATTGGTATTAACTCATTATATGTGCTGACTTAAAGCACAAACATGTCCCTCTATCAGAGATCAAAGTTTTGTTTATACCTGAAATAGAAGTGTAATAGTTATAAATGTAAAATCTGATTATATTGTACATTACAAAATAATAATATATCTTTGTATTATGTATTAGTATAAGCCTTAGGATGTTCCTTATACAGTTTGGACCACACGTGTGCACACTCCCTGAATTTAATATTAAGTTTCCTCTACATTATTTCATGATCCTTCAATGTAAGTCATAAAAAAACCAGATTTTGCTGATAACCGAGGCATACATGACTGCACTTTAGTGCCTTTATCTGATAAAATTAAGTGTTACAAGACACTACGGTTTCAAATTTGCAAAATAATAGCACACAGAAACGGTAGGAATGCTAAAAAGGTTACCTTGCATGTACACAGTAATGAATAAAACATGCGCATTTACATGATGCATTACTTAAACCCGGTGGAAATCTAGCAGATATTTATTTATTTTCTTCTTCTTCTAACAATAATGCCCATGAGAAAAGAAAAGGGCAGAGTAACTGGTGCTCTGATGTAACTGTTACACTGGTCAAATCTAATAGAAAAGCTATCTGAATGTAAATCGAGCCGTGTTCTGGGAAACTCTCGGCGAGGCTGAGGAACGCAGATGAGATGAGTCGGAGTTGCGCTCCCGGTCCGAGGGTCTCGGTCCCTTAAACAGGATTTCCCGAGTGAGACAAGATGTGAGAAAGCAGGACACACCCGCCTCTTCTTATCTCATTTAACACGCACTTACGCGGGACAGAGTGGTGTCCTCTGTGTGCGCCGGCGGTATGCAAATGGACGCTTACCGACTGACTGACAGCGTGCAATTTCAGGGGGAGGAAGAAAATAAATAAATAAAATAAATAAAAAGAAACTCAGAAGAGTCTGTAGCTGAGCGGGAAACAAAAAGGACGCTCCTGGAGATCACAAATGGAGGTTTTGTGTCACCAGAGTGTGTGTTTTATTACAGGGTTTCTCTGACATGAGTGGATGAGTTCTCGCTTGAGGGACAAAAACAGAAGTTCAATGAATCTCAATGCAATGGAGGAGTGCACGAGTACTCGTAGAGGACGTATCTGCTCGATCAGGGTGACAACTGGTTATTCGGGATGTGGCAGGTACATTTAGGGCTATCTGCAAAACAGGACCGTCTCTAGTCTGCATGCACAAACAAAATTACACTCTGTTAAATGGCTTTTGGAATTTCAAGGCTCTGGCAGACTTTCATATTGAAAATGAGTTAAGATTATAAATGTTCAGCAGTCTGGCGGGGAACAAAAAAACAAAAAAAAAAAAAAAACTTTGGGCATCACTGTGGATAAACTTTAATACATTTTAATTAAAATTATTTTATTCTACCTTTAATTTAATTAGATATCTCTATTTAGAAAAATAATAATTTCCCAACTATGATGCAACAGTATTTTTATCTACTTTATAAATTTTCCTAGGTTTTTATAGTTAAATAAAAAAAAAATAAAAAAATAAAAAGATTTTTCTATCTAAACAACAAATGTAAGCTATAAATAACACTGGGGAGAAAAATAGGAATCATTCATCACTTTATTTTTTAGATTTAAATCAATAAACGGCAATTGCTTTTAGACCACCGTTTAAATATATCTATATATACTGTACACACTCTCGGGCCAAAAACCAGAGCTATGTTTAATATTGAAAGTAAGATATCCACACACACACACACACACACAATGTGATAAGAACTCACAGGATTGGGACTAAACAGTAGTGATGGGTTGTTCATGAACGATTCGTTCTTTTTTTAATGAGTCTTTAACGTGGCTCAGAAGAACGGGTCGTCTCAGAGACTGATTCGTTCCTTTTCTGTGGCAATAAAATGAAGTCAGCTGACGACCTGAATGTACAGAATGACCAGATTATCACATCTATGGAGGTTTTCTCTTCCCTGATGGAACAGGAAGATTGTGAAAGAGTGGCTCTGGGAGCAAGAGGAATCATTTTCACACATATTGTTTGTGTGTGCTGTAATCAAAGCTAAAGGTGACTTGATTTGATTGACTTTTTTTTTTTTTTGTTGAGGGCAGGATTTACTTTGCACTACAAAGTGTGTAAAAGTGAACAAATTGTGTGTCAATATTAGACAAATAATATCACAAAAAAAAGAAGATAAAGAACATGGTAAATGACAATGTTTGTGTCGTGTGGCGAGAAATAAACAAACAAAAATAAACAAACAAACAAAAAAACAGGAAGAGTAAGATGTACAAGCTTGTGTGGTTATTGCATGTCACATGATCGCTTTTGTAGACTTTTCTGGCCACGATCTTCATTTCAATTCAATTCCATGTGCACTGTACTGCCGTTTGGAAAGTGGACATTATCACAATGGAGCTTCACAGACACAAAAAAAAATCAAGATATTAAGTCAAAAAAAATAAAGTGACATACAGCTTGTTATGGCTTATAGCTTGTTCCAGAGACAAAATTAAATTAGAATCCTTAACCTAAAGAAATCCCTTCTACACAAGTGTGTTACAGGGTTAAACGGATAGTGTACAACAGGAAGGGCTTTTTTTTTGGTCCACATTGTTTGCGACTGTTGGACAGAATGTGAAATATTTTCCGAGAGTGATATCTTCAAGATTTATTACTGAGGTGATGACTGAGGTGAGATGTTGGCATGTTTGCTGATGGGCTACAAGAAAAATGTCCGCGGCTGGTCATCTGCCTCGACAGTCAGACTTGCCCTCGTTCTCTCCTCCTGACTGTTTTTATTATTAAAACACACCGATGTTATACAACTCACTTACCTGACTTCTTTCCTTTGATGTAAATTTATTTGCACAAAACTGACTCACTTTCCCTAAACATGTCCGAACTTCAATATAATCATTATAAAATAACGTTCTTCTTTTTACACACTTTTTCCTCTCATCCTTTCTTTTCTTTGAAGTACACTTTTAATAATATTTATAAACAGTAAGACGATTTTAAGTAAGAATATTTCTCACACACTCACCTGTTTAGCGCTGTTGACACACTGCAGGTAGAGAGAGGCGATATTAGAGCAGAGGAGTGTCTTCCCAGCGTTCTCCCTGTAGCACTTCAGGATCTCACCTTGCAGGTCACCACACACGGGAGTGCTTTCGTAGCGCCTGTGAATGACCAGAGAAAGAGAGAGAAAGAAAGAAGGAGCCACCATCAGCGCCGTCGTCCATCATCGTTACATTTCTCGGCTTGTAAATGAGACGGCGATATGGAAGCGTGACAGTGACGGAAGACCTTAAGACGACATTCTGGGTGCTTTAAACATCTGATCAATGGGTAATCGATGCACAGGTCTGATCAGTGCAGATCAGGTGTGTGTGTGTGTGTGGGATTTATAATTGACTGCTCTCAGATGCACAACTAAAGCATAACGACATGGAGTGGGAGCTTCACGTGGAGATGCAGAGGTGTGGGAGGACTGGAGGACAGAGATGGATTTCAGTCCCCATTAACACTGTGCACACATATGGATTTAATGAACTGACACACACACACTGACACCGAGTGGATGAGTGGATGTGACGTTATACTTAATGATGTGAAACGTAAACTAAAGTAAAACTAAAGCGCGATGTTTTAAAGCAGCTGTGAATGGATTTTAAAACAATACTGGCAATATTTCTCTTCAAAGTACAGTAACACGTTATTATTTTTATTATTAATTATTATACAGCTATATTTATTCTTGCTCAATACTATACACAACAGTAAACATTTTTAATTTTTTATTTTGTAAAGCAGCCAAAATAAACAGGCAGCGGTCCTTGAAATGTTTTTGCTAACAAGTACATCTAGAAAAATGATAACAAAACAAATAGTAAGGATGGGAATAACCCATTGTAATGCCTCACACACACACACACACACACACACACACACACACGTTAACATTGTGGTAAGAGTTCCCTCTAGACCTGTAAACCGATTTATTATATTAATCAGGAACCATTTCAATACAATTAAAGATTAAAATGTATTTAGATAAACTACAGTACACAGGAAGTGTGTTTTCCTTCCCATCAACCCTGAACCACATTAAGTCATCTAGAGAAACACAACTTCCTGCAGCCCCAGGGAAAACACACACACACACACACACACACATATATATATATATATGCACACACCCTTCATTTAACCAGCATGACCTTTAGGGGGGGAGAACAGATTAGGAGCAGACGTTATCTTCCTCTGTTCAGTGCTGCGCAGTGTTGGTTTTTGCGCTGAGAAAACAGCATAAGCCGGCCTGCTCTGATAGAGCATCATTAATATGACACACACTGGCGAGGGGGTCTAAAGGGAAATGAACGGAGGACGCCTGTCAAGCCTGTGAAGCTCTATCTGATCTCTCTGTCTGATCTCTCTCTCCATCTCAGAAAAAAAGGGATTCGCGCTCTTTTTGTTCCATTCGTCTTTTTCTGTCCGTTCTCAGACCGCACATCATACGTGCGCCGGCTTTTAACGAAAAACATGCGCTTGGGGGAAAACTTTAATAGGAAACTAGTACAAAAAAAAAAAAAAAAGGAAGGTAGGTAGGAAACAAAAAAAAAGGAATGAGCAAAAATGCATAGAAAGCAACAACGGATGTGACGAGGGTCACCTTTTCAACCTTGAATTTATTTCTCTAAAATATTTATTTACTCTCAAATATTCTACACAACATGATAGGATTTATGATGTATAAAATAACGGGGTTTTATTCCTCAGGCTTAGAAAAGACAGGTCAAGACAGTGTGTTTTTATCATCTGTAATCCATAATGCATAAGCAATGAAGATATCTATAATCCTCTGTCTCTCTCTCTGACACACACACACACTATATATGGACATCTACTGTATCTAAGGATGGAGAAAAAGCCATACAGGCCATAGATCATAGCAGAATGGCAGAGAGTCAGATACGACACAGCACTGAATGAGGCACTGATATGAGATGTGTTATCAGAGAGAGAGAGAGAGAGAGAGAGAGAGAGAGAGAGAGAGAGAGAGAGAGAACGAGAAAGCTCATCTAAAGGAGCTGAGTGAAGGTGGAAGGTGAGTGAAAAAGAAAAGGACGCTTGCCGTGTGTATAAGCAGGGAATGATTTTACAGAGCGGTTGGTTCATTATGAATGATTCTTCTTCTTCCTTCTTTTCTTCTCTTTTTTCGAGTTTCCTACCAATACTAGCAAACTGTGCGTTCAATAACCCGAAGCGATGCCTCCTCTATTCCACATCCTGCGGAAATGGGCCCGAGTCCATCAGACTTAAGGAGACATTGACTTCTTAAAAATTACGCTCGGAGACAATGAAGATATTTGAAAAGGGGCGGCTTTGGGATCACAGATTATAATTTTTTTTTTCTGTTTTGCTTTTTGACTTAAGCTTAAGGAATACTGCAATCCACTCCAACATACCTGAGCACAATGACAACAATATGGCCATAAATCGGATCCTTTCAATGTCAGATTAGTAGGTATATCGCCACCGACGACCCGATATGAAATTATCACGATACCTCGGTGCTGATTCGAATAAAATTGCGATTCTATAAGTATCATTATATTTTATAAATATCCTGATTCGGTCTTATATTTTTTTCCCCCTGATTTTGTTACAATTTTGACCCTTTAAAAAAGTTTCATGAGTAATTAAATATCGCCCGTTCCTTATAACCTAAATTCTCTCACTTAAAAGCCAAGCGCGGCATTTAAACAATACAAACTTACTTCAAATACAAGAGTTTAACATTTAACCATAAATGTTAAATCAAGCAAAAAAAAGCTACATTGTTACTGAGCAGCACGTATCTCTGTATCTCCACCGTAATTATTATTTCTAAACAAACTTATAATAGTGAATAATTCTTTCTTACCAAACGGGATGAAAACGTGTAAATAGTTCAGAGTGCGCCACCTAATGTAGGATTTTGAGCACGCGGGTGTGGCTCCTAATGCACATGAGTTTTTTTCGTCTAATTAGCGTTTGCTGTGTGAGAATCGTGTAAACGTTTGTAATGAGTGGATTTGAGAAAATTCCCATCATAGGCTTTTAGCGTGTGTGACTCTTGATAATGTAAAATGTCGACCATCCAATTTTGATCACTGGACGATCCACTGGTTCATTTTTATTATAAATGTAAAAATTGTTTAAAACAAAAAAAGATTTTGGAGTCATTGTGGCGAGACGTGACTCACCACACAAACGACTCGTGATTCATAACTGAATTGAGTTTCCCCCTCATCTCTATTGATCATTGTACAGATACTAAAATGCACGAGTGACAGCAAATCAGCAACATATGTTAAAGTTAAAATAAACAACTAGCTAACTAGTGTGCTTAATAAATATTAATAAACTAGCTTGCTATCGAGGGATAGTCACAATTGGATTATGTGGTGAAAACTGCGTCAGCCTTTCTGATGTTTAGAAAGACGTCTGGTCGGTTCATTCAATGTTGATGTTTAAGTAATTTTTTTCCCGCATACTCAGATTCCTTAATATTCTGCCCACAGACGCAGGTGTTGTATCTTTACAGTAAATGCTCCATCCGGTGCACATCACAAAGCCGTTCCTTTATCACAAACCACTCAGTGAGAATCGAGTCAACTCTCAAGTATGCATTAATTATTTGTGCGCTCGAGGACGCCGGAGAGATTACAAGCCACATTTACGAGCTGCCCGAGTTCACCATCTCACACAGCGCTCTCTTAGTTACACTTCCATATTCATAAAGTGTGAGAGAGGTTGACTTTTTAAAAAAAGTCTAGCGTAGGTTTAGAGGTCAAATCCAAGCCCAGGGCGGCGAAAAAGTAGTAGCGTTCTCTCCACGCGGTCTGCTGGTTTGGCAGCTGATTGTCTGTAGGCGACCTTAACCAGAGCGCGTCTTACTGAAGTGCTTTTACTCTCCACTGAGAAGAATCCTCTCGATGGCATGAACAGGCCAAACACTGAGAAGCCCGGTTGTGGATTCTTCTCAAGTGTTTTCTGCTTATCCCACTTCTGTGTCTGCGTTTTTTTTGTTTGTTTTTTTGTGAAAGTTATTGTCTTCTCAGCAGTGACGAACAACTCTATTAACATCTATTAAACTCTCATAATAAAGAAAAAAGTGTAGTGAGTAAACCCTACATCTCTTACACTGTTATCTTCAAGACGAGAGTCCATACAGCTGTGCCAGATGTTATATTATCAATATAATCAAGCTGAAGCTGCTATAAGGTCAAGCTTCAGCAAGCAAGAACGAGTTTTATGGAAAATGGGTTTTCCACTAATTTCTTGTTTTTGTTTTTCTCACTTCCTGAGTAAGAGAGAGAGAGAGAGAGAGAGAGAGAGAGAGAGAGAAACAAGATCTAGGAATTTAATTTAATAAACAGTGAAAGAAAAAAAAAAGGCCTAAAGATCACCTAATAAGAAACAGTGAACTGCTGAAAAGAAGGATAAACAATTATACACTCACATCTTGATATGGAAGTAAAATATTTAACACTATATTTAAGGTACTTTATTTTTTACTGGAAAAAGAAAGAAAAAAAAAAGAACCCACAAAATACATTTCCAGTTTTTCTTTAATGGAATTTAACACCCTTTTATAGACCGCTAACATAAAATCCTAGCCCCCCCAAAAAAAAAACCTCCAGCACTTTAGCAGCAGATGGGCGCGCTCCATGCTAACAGGGTGAAAGATTACGGATACAAGACTGAACTGGTGGGAGTGGTTTTAGAAAAAGTTGCGTAAGTGAGCTAATATTCTCCCTAGATGTATGCCAAGAAACAGTTTAACTCATAAACTGTGATTAATCACAATTTTAAAATACTTAGATTTACTTGTTCTACAAACGTGCAGGTTTGGGATGAAGAAATGCATGACGAACTGCCGGGATTATGGGAAGCCATTAGGGTCAAACTGAGTCATATAATGTATTTACGTTAAAAAAAAAAAAAAAAAAACACGTGTTAAAATTAATAGACAGCCCTGTTTATTGGCAAACCCTATATAAATTCCTGACTGTGTATACACTCTCCACTCAGCCATAACATTATGACCACCTGAGTAGGCCCCGCCCCCCCCATTCTGCCACCAAAACAATCTGGCCCATATCACAGTAGCTCCAGTTGCAATGTCTCGAGGTATATTAGGCTGTAAGTGAACATTCTGCTCCTGAACTTGATGTGTTGGAAGCAGAAAAAATGGGCAAGCGTTAGAATTTGATCGACTTTGACAAGCACCAAATTGGAATGGATATACGATTGGGTCAGAGAAACTCCAAAACCGCATGACCAAGGAAATGATGACCAAGGAAAACCAGTCATGGGTGGCCAGGGCTCACTGATGCATGTGGGGAGTGATTTAGGAAAATTTAGGAAAAGGTTAATACTCTTCTAATGGGATGTACTCGGTATACTCATGCTCTTCTTGTTTTACGATGGTTGGGATCCAATAACTTGCATTACCGCCACCTTCTGGTCTTGATCTCCCTCATCTTCCTTTCAGTTTATTTTTTTTTAAATATACTTTCTCCCTTGTCCTTGTTCTACATTTTCTCAAATACTTTTCCAAAGTATTCTCAACCTTTCCAAATTCCCTGAAGGAGAGAGTTCCCTTTGCTCCTCTTCACTCTGGTTACCACCTTATTACTGATCGGTGTATATATTCCCTGTAATCATTTGGAGCCTCTGGCAATTAGACACTTGCACACGTCCATATCGGCATTTTGATTTTTACCTGATTAACTGTGCAGCGTTATTGTTCACTGAATTTAACCATCATAGATTTTATAACGTCTGGAGATCGCACATTTGCATCCTGAAGAAGCCACAGCTATCCTGGATGCTGGGTAACAAGAGAGCGAGAGAGCAACATTAACCAATCAGGAGGATCTGTGAGCTCAGGTATGCAGAAGAGGGCAGACAGCACTTACCTCCAAATGCGTTACACTGCACAAGCAAAGAAAAAAAAAACTATTGCTGGTTTTACAGACTGTTTCTTGCATTAGGAAATGATCAAGACTTAGTTTAAAGTTCTCAAAAATATCAAATACTGGGTTGTAAATTAATGATGAAGGACAAGCGAGTCCTGAGGCTGTTACAGAGTAGAAATATATGAGAGAGAGAGAGAGAGACTATGTGCATAAGTTCAATTTGGTTTAGAGAAGCACTTGAAGTATATATGGTGTGTCCAGTACAATAACATGGACTAATGGAACAAAAACCAATCTGCCTTTAAAACCAGTGTGTTTAACTTATTAAATACCACCACACATTTCTCAAAAGGCTCTCGGCCACTTGCCTTGACACTCATCTGTGTGTGTGTGTGCGTGAGTGTTTTGTCCAGTGTCCAGAGAGCATGCGGCCTTAAAACGAACGGTCATCAATCTCTTAACAGACACGCGCCGATTTGTCATTGTTTACAACCACTTACGCGCTAATAAGGTTAAGGGGTGACGCTTGCACTCGAGGAAAAAAAAAATCCAAAGCGGGACAAGCTGCGTGACTTAGAGAGACAAATAAAAACAAATGAAGCATTTAAAAAGAAAAATGACAAGGGCTCATTTTCATCGTTCATTTTTTTTCATTTTAAATAGGATCCATCAGGTCCACTAGAGCAGAGAGAGAGAAAGAGAGAGAGAGAGAGAGAGAGCGTGGCCACATGCTTGACCTCTAACACACACACACACACACACAAATGCATGCTCTCAGACACACACACACACCATTCCATTGCCAAGACGGATGAATGAATGAAGATGGAGACAAAAAATGACTGAGAGGGAAAAAATAGGGAAGGCTGAAAGACTCTGAGAAGGGAAAATAAATAAAGTCAGAAATGAAATGAAAACAAAAATGAGAGAGGGCAGAGATTGAAGGTTAAGGATAGAGAAAAAAAGAATGAGAGGTAATAGAGAGAGAGAGAGAGAGAGAGAGAGAGAGAGATACAGCCAGTCTCACAAAAATCATCAATAAAAATCTAACAGGAAGCTACAGTGTAGTTAGACCTGGAGAGTCTGGGGAGAGGCTTAAGCATGATTTTCATAATCTCACTGTGTGTGTGCGCGTGTGTGTGCGTGTGTGTGTGTGTGTAAGATCTGTGTAATCATCACCAGTCATTTTCGATACAGGTTACAGGACGATAACATACTGCGGTAAAACCTATAAAATAAATGAGATCCTAAAGTTATACTGTCGTCATCTACGAAAAAAGGTGGCAAATTAATGCTCTTGTATTATACTGCTGTTTACACAAGCTAATAGAAGTCTTCAAGCTCTCCAGGACGTCCCTGATTCTCAGATGCTGCACTCTGGCATGTCTGCATTTCCTTCGGTTTCACTCCATATCCAAACGTGCAGTTTCAGTGTATTCTCACAGCCAACCAGAGTGCAGAGACGAGAAAAACACGAAAATAAATGACACAATTTTCAAGCCGCTCATGTTTGAAACATAAGGCACTTCTTCTCCGCTTTTTTTAATCCCGTGTTAAACTAAATGTTCATCAGTTAAAACGCAACTTTGTGCTGACAAACACCAGGTTTAGTTGCTAAACCTGATCCCTGCTGTAATTCTTTACCACCAAACAGGTTAAAATTGAGGATATCATCACAAAATAATGCTCTGATATCCACACACAGCGGCTCCGTTGCTACAAGAAGTCTCCAACCCCAATCCTCAAGATTACTATACCGAAGATGTGTCCTGCTTCAGCGATAGCCTGCAATACGAGCTACCGATATCGATATATTAGCGTCACAGTGTGCCCATGTTCAACAAACGAGCTTTAAAGAATAACAACATTAAAATAAAAGCACTGAGAGCTTGAGGATCTCAAGTACTGAAGGAATACGTCCAGACTCCGATATAAAATATTAAACACACACACACACACACACATATTTTGGGATAACGGTCACAACTTTTCCACTGTGAATAAATGAAAAAAATAAGTAAAATATATTTTTTATAAGTATAAAAATAAATAAATAAATAAATAAATAAAATGGTTACTCCTGGGGAATATTGTAATGCAACCTGAGGTTTGGGGAATTTTAAAGTACAGAAATGCAAATAACAAGGAAAAAAAAAAAGAAGGGATGTGCGTTTCTTACATTCTTAGTTTTTTGCACACATTTAAGATTTTCCATGTTTACATTTTACAGTATGATTTGGTTTGTCCCAGATGTCCATCCTGTGCCTGACGGGAGTGTTTTCTTCCACTATGAAACCAAACCCCCCCATTATCCCATGATTTAAGTCAAAAACTATGGCTTTCACACTTATCCCATCTTAAATTAACACCCATGGGAGATTTTAGACTGATGTGTTAGACTGTGTCAGCCCCGTTCTCCACCACCTTTACCACCAATCTGAACGGAAATCCTTGGCGTCCACAGTTCCAGAGACGTGTGGGATAAATACCAAGCTTTTCATGTTAGACACCTTATTGTGACAAATAATGTTTTTTTTCACTCATTCATTCACTTTCTATAGCGCTTTATCCTGTAAAAAGGGTCACGGGGACCCGGAGCCCATCCTAGGAGACTATGGGGACGAGGTGGGATAAAGACTGCACGGGGTGCCAGTCTGTAGGGGCAAAATGGTAATTAGCCTAATCTGCATGTTTTAGAACTGTGGGAGGAAACCAGAGTATCTAGAGGAAACCCATCATGCAAACTCCATGCACACAAATCCAAGGCGAGAATCGAACCCTTGCTGCCTTTTTGTTGTAATTTTAATTATAACCAGAATAAATATTGCTGATCCTATTGATGATAATAATTATTACTTAAAATAATAATGCTGTAGAGAAATCATATTAAGAAACAAATGGATTTTGTGGAACTCTCTCTCTCTCTCTCCTTCAGCTTGTCAGGGTTAAGATTTAAACATTCATAGTTTTACCTTTGACTGTTACCAACTACTGACACTGGAGACTCCTTCCATAAATGTTTTTTTTTACTTTTTTTTAAAAAAATTTTCCCCCCGTTTATTAGGCGTCGATTACGTGGATCAATAATAACAATGAAAAAAAAAACAAATCGACGCTTTCAGATTGATCGCAATCTAGAATACAATACTGCTCCTGTTTTAATCCTGTAGAAATAATGCTACAATTTTGTGATGTCGATGTTGGTAAATTGTCAAAGGAATAGGACAGAGAGACGGAAAAGGGGCTGGAGGGGATAAAATAAATGGCCGAGGTTAGGAGGGGAAATGAGGTCATGATGCCTGCAGTGACCTGAGGTGTATGTTTATGGTTTAATCACGATCGCCTGAAATAACCCCAATAACAGATTGGGTGATTATGTGATAATTGTGACAGGTTTAATCTGTGTGTGTGTGTGTGTGTGTGGATAAGTAAGGAGTCCAACCACACAGTCAATCTAATGCGCTTGACTATATTTCCCCCTAATAGCTCTGCTTTTTTTTTTTTTTGTTAAAAGGTTATAGCTGCTAAAGAGCCATACGGCTTCCCGCTGTGTATTACAGCACTTAAGGAGAGACGATGTGAGATCTCACTTTGCTGCACCGACTGTTTGATGGACACAGAATGTGAGAATCGAGTCCTGGGCCAAAGCCAGCATAATAATAATCACAAGCCAATGGGTTTGAACGCTCAGCTGAACATTAAGACTGTCTTTGTCTCACTGTCTCTGCGAGAAAATCCCAGCCAAATAATTGGGAATTCTACTCAACCCTGCCCACTACCCCTCTTGACCACTGACCCCTTCCACTCATCTCCCTAAGAGATTCTGACTAATCCAGTCCACTTCCTAGGAAATTATTTGACCAATTCTGAGCAGCAATAAAAACAACTTTGATAATGAGATGTAGTGTGAGATAATGTTAGCATGTAGGAGCGTGTCCTTGCAATTTTAGCAAAAAAGGCTTCGTTGACACTCAAAAAAAAAAAAAAAAAAATCAATTAAATCGCAACCACGAAAAGTCGCCCTTAACCACACGTCCACACTGTTAGAGTGTCAGATCTTACAAAGTCACGTCGGGAAACATCACTCGGACTAGCCATGACTTCACTCGGCTCGACATCAAAGCCTATCCAACTACAGAGGGAAAAAACGAACCCGTTCGGGCGGCAGCCATTTTCAGCATCAAAAGAGCAATTATCATATCAAATTCATGTTAATTCTTTCAATTATGCAGATTTGTGCCATATTTATCTCGGGGACGGTTTCGACTTTCAGGAAATCAAAAGGCTCTGACTAAATATTCGGGATTATCATTTTAACCGAATCCACGATAGCATCTTATCTCCGCTTCTTGTTATGGAACCCGACTAGAGCGGCCCGATCCGCAGGGACGACCGATACGGATTTATTTGTAGTCTAATGTACAACCCAAATACCCCTGCTCTCTCTCTTACACTCTCTCCATTCTCTTTCTCGCTCACTCTCCCTCACACACACACACAAAACTAATTAGTCTGTTGCAGGCTGGATATCTTGTGCCTCTCCGGCTCCAACAGTAACACCAGAGCCTGCAAACATTTCATTATCCGCGGAAAAAAAAAAACAGTTACGCATATCCTCCTACCTTCACTCGGTAATCCAATCCTAACGCTGCTAATGCACCGCTCTAATGCAATCAGCCAATCGGAGCACTCACAGCGAGCCTCGCTGGTCACATGACACCCCAGCCCACTCCGAGGTTGCTCTGGGAAGGGTAGCTATGTCATGCTAATGCTGTTTTAATGCATTTCCTAATGCAATTCCGCCCCTCCTACGTCCTCCCCTGCCCCACCGGAGTTTACTAATCAATTTCAGGCATTTCGGTAGAGACGATGATCCCGGTGTTAGCGCTGAGGAAGGCGGCCTAATGATGGCCTAATGTAATTTGCGAAGCCAGGCTAGTACTGGAACAGCCTGCCCTCCCTTCCCATCGCAGCCACTCACAGGCATTAATATGAGTGGCTAATCGGCCACATTAAGACATATACGGCCAAAATGGACTAAACCACCATAATCTTTAGTTACAGCTGTGGGCTAATGGTCAAACATCGATGATCCAGAAATGCCTAAGAAAAGCGTGGAGTTGAACTGACTGGGGGACGAGGACACACTTAAGAAGATTACTTTCCGGTAACAGAGCATTCTGGAGACTTAATGGTGTTAAAACAACATGCTGTACTTTTTATTCCGTTTACAATTGTATTTACTGTTGCACATAAACATAAAAATAATTCCTCTTACAGCTTATATTATAATCATTCAGTCACCTGCCTTTTTTTTTTTTTATTAAATTTTTTTTTTACTCTTAAAAGTTTACAAGACACACAATCTTTATCTCATCATGGTATCTAGAACGCGGAAAGACGCCCCATGTGGTGAAAAAAAAAAAAAGAGAAAAAGTCAAGAAAACAATATTTCAGTATTTCTGACTGTTACGAACCCCTGACACTGGAGACTTCTTCCAAAAATACACACACAAATGTAAAATCCATCCTGATTACTGAAGTCTGGATTAAATTTTGTGAGGATCTGCTAGACGAATGAGGGGGTTGTTGCTATAGAAACGAGAGATGACTCAATACTACTACAGTATATTCTTTCAGGCACCAAGACTGAGACCTTGACTATCAGTAGATATCAATACACAAATCATTTCCCACTACTAAAAACAAGTAAGGTGTCATTTTTTTTGTAGAAAATTATAATAGATCATTTAAATCAGTCAAATATTCAATACAAATTGGAGACACATCAATAGCAATTTCTTGGATGAATCTATTAAAAAAAAGTTTTTTAAAGTCTGATTTGGTGATTCTGATTTTTCTTTATTCCTATCTTTCAAAGAACTATAATTGACAGCATACAAATAAATAAACAAACAAACAAACAACAACATTTCTGTACTTTTTCTGCAGTAATAGGTATTTCAACTTTATTACTGTATGTTCATAATAAAACATGGACTACGACATTACTTTTATATCTTATAACTCATAACTGTACTTTCACCTCACTCGACACCTAAACGCATCTCAAAAATTAAAATGAAGTGTTCCAGGTTTTTGGACTGAGTAAAACCTAATTTTGTTCACGAGGATGAAGTCCAAACTTGTGATTGTGCAAAATAACAGAATAACATTTCTGAGAGTAAAAACTCTCTTTATTTCTCTATATAATCCCCTGCTACACTTATCCCAGTGTTTCACTAGTGCTTGGACACCATCCAGGTAGAAAGTTTTTCTCAGTATGTCAGAGCCATGATCAGCCTGCTTCACGGCTGAAACCCTGGCCTCCCAGGAACTCCTTAAATGGCCCAAAAAGATCAGAACTGTACGAATGATGTTGGAATAACTTTAAAACATCTGCACCATTCAGATCATCACAAGTCCCGGTTTGATTTGATTAGACTGACCTTTTAGGTTAACTGACCTTTTGATCCATGCGTGTTAAATAAGTGTCATAAATAAAAAAGCCAGATCTTTTCCATAAAGGATCAGCTCAAAATCAATCGAAAATCCGAATCACCCTGTTTTGATGGAGTGAGGAATAGATGTTTAAAAGCAAGTTAAATAATGACATCAGAGCTGAAGGTATAAAAGATGAATTGGTCACCTGCTCAGCAATCAGGAGTAAAAGCATCCCATCTCTCTATATTCACCACACAAATAGTTAAAACACTCTGAAGTTTAAGAGGGTGATGTGAAATTTCATATCTGACCCCTGATCAGTGATGCAGTCGGCCAGCGCCTTTGCGAACTCACCTAAATTTAGAGTTCACCTCGTCGGCAGCTTTGTGATAGTTTTCATTGGTGACCTTGTAAAACTGGGTACTCTGAAAAAAACAAAGAAAGACAGACAAGGGAAGAGAAGAAAGATTTTAATGATGCATCACATCAAATGCAGGCAATTCTTTCACCTTCGACACTTGTTTTTTTTTTTTATTTGAGTATGAGAAATATAATTATTTGGGGTAAGTTCTTCCTTTAAGTGAGTTCGGTTCTTCCTCAGACAAACAACTTAAGTAAAAAAAAAAAAAAAAAAAAACACAGGGCTTCGCACCTCCTCTACCTCGCTCTAGTGTACAATTTAAACTCCATTAAAGGTTTATGGAGGGGGATATTGAGAGCAGTGAGGTGTGAAGTGATGCCTGATTTTAGTGTGTGGTGAAAAGGTGTGTAAAGCCAAAGGTCATGAAGTTCACCGGGTCACGTCGGCCAAGCCGCGCCGGGTGACTGGACTGATGGGACCCTCCAAAAATGATGAAAAAGATGACTACATTTAACTACTACAATCTAAACAACAACATAAAAAGGCAATATTCTGAAATGAGAACGCAGTGAGGAATGGTATGGTACAGGCTGAAAGAAAATCCATTATATTTCAGCATGAGGCTGATCATAACGCTTTAAAAAGGAATTGATTAAAAATGTTTTTAGGGCTGAGACCTTGAATGTCTTTATTTAAAAAAAAAAAAAAAGGCAGAAGTAATGAACAGATGGAAGAGTAGAACTGGGATGCGGAGATGGTCAAGTGCTTATATATCATCTCAGAGGATGTGCACTTTCAGACAGAATTAATAATCGTACTTTTGATTCGATTGAATTTACACTTACATACATTTCTTTTTTTTTTTTTTTTTTAAATGCTATGTTCTCAAAGATCATAACTTGCTAAAGATCATAACTTGCTTGAGATGCGATCAGCTAGTGACGGGAATTGGCTGGTGTTCAGTTTAAAACTGGTGATCAGCCTCCGATATAACAGATTCTGTACCAAGCACATGAGCTCCAGAACGGTGAAGCGCAATTTTATGGTGCTACATTATCAAACATTGTGTGTGTTAAAAGCTTCTGATCAGCCTTTTCTCTAAATTCTGCAAGCGAATTAGTCTCCAAAAATGGTGAAAATGGTGCATTAACCTCGATGCGTGTTCGATGTACAGGTAAGTTTTGAGACTTGGATGGAATTTGAGGCAGTAAAATCGTGATACACTCTAAACAATGCAATAATTTGCTACGTTGGTTTATTAGTAATAATTATGGTGGATGACAGAGATGAACACTGCTCAGTAACAATGTAGCTTTCTGTTTAATTTAATTTGAAGATAAAAGTTAAACTCTTGTATTTGAAGTCAAGTTTAAATGTTGCACTTGGTTTTTAATTGAGAAAATTGAAAAATGTTATGAAAAATGAGCTACATTTTGATTCATACACGTTCACATTTCATACAAACTTAAATAATTCTTTTGATTGTGTAAAGCTGCTTTGAGACAATGTCAATTGTTAAAAGCGCTATACAAATAAAATTTAATTGAATTTAATTACTTTATGTTCAATTCAGTTGTGAAGCTGTTGAATCAAACTGAAGTTATAACAACTACTTTGAAAAAAAGTAGTCTGAAAAAAATATATAATTTTTTTTAATATCGAATCAGGATATTTATAAAATCGTGAATCGCAATATTGATCGAATCGACACCTAGGTATCATGATATCATACAGGGAGGTGACCTGTAATTCCTGTCCCTAATAATATTTGCTAAGTAGATACAGTATTTCTTAAATTCAGGTAAACCTGTACCAATTTCTCTGCACAAATCTGTCTTTTAAAACAGTTTAAAATAATTACGCCCCGGAAGGGAAACCAAAACATATCAACATGACAATAAAAAAAACCTGGTACAACATTTACTCTATCTTTAACCTCATGTCAGGAATTCATAACGCTGAACTTTACCTGATCATTTACTTCTTGGACAAAGTTCTCCTCTCGTCTAGACTAGTACTGTAGCGCCTTGTATTTAGGTGTCCTGTCCATTACAGGATCAGGTTTAATATGATTTTATTTGGGTTTTAAAGCGCTTCGCAGATTTCACACGCCTCATTACATCACTGCGGATACTCAGACCGGATTCTGCCTTGAGATGTTCAGGCTGTTCCACGATCGCAGCTCATATTCTTGTGACCTTGTTGTTGATGATCTGAGAACAGGCTGCTCATTAGAGTCCTGTTAGTTTTTAAAATCATGACTTGAAGCGTTTTCTATGCTATTAAACCAAAAACATAACCATATAAATAAAATACAGATTTGCTTCTTCTAGACTGTGATAATTATAAATATTAAAGCACAACCAGGCCTGAGGAACGAGGCGACGTGATCAGACATAGGAGAGAAGAATGACAGGTGATCCGATGCGGAAATGTGACAGGCAGCTCAATGTTAACCTGTAATATATTTCATATTACTGTTATTATCCAGGAGAGGACGTGATGTCATTTATCATGATATTTAAGTGAGGAGAAATCATGATAATTATTTTTAGATATGACCCGACAGGAACCTTAACATTGGATGAGCGTTGTAATTGCGATGACGTCCACCTTGAAAGTTTTAATGCCTTTGATAAAATAAGGTTAACAACAATGAACAAACAATAACAATGTTAATGAATGAACAACTCAAACACAAATACAACAAAATTGTAACTGTAACTTTAATTTGGAGCGTTTATGCTGATCAACATCTATTCGCACAACATCCAACCACATCTATGATCTCTTGAAACCTTTAGGGGTCTGAAACCTGCAGTGATTCAGTCCTCTTCTTAAATTTGTGTAAAATTCAAATCTTTACCAATACAGTAGCTACAGTAGCTAATACATTTCCCTTTTTTATGTAGAGCACAAACTGGGCTTTTGTAATGTGGTTGATGTAAATATGTTAGATTCATGTGTGACTTTTAAACTTATGTCACAGTACACATACAAAAAAATGTATATATAATTTCAAACTCTAGTAGAAAACCTGATAAAATGGAGAATAAACAAACCTGGCAGATTGTTTTTGAACACAGAGCTCATGAAAGTCTTGAGTGTGTGCCGATAGCAAAACAACCAAATTATAACACTCAGAAAGACCTTTTATTTTGGGTAAAGTGACTGATGTGCCTAACTTTTTTTTTTTTTTTTTTTTAGCAGAGCCTCTGTTACACTGAATAATCTACAACTTTTCATGAATATGTAAGACCCATTGACACCTGGCTCAGGTGACACCAGGTCTTTTTCCCAGGACTCTTGTTGATGTCTCAGCTGTTCATACCTACTGTATGACACAAAAACAGGGTCCCCTGAGGCTCAGGGAAAGAAACTCTTAAAATAAAGCATGATTTCTGAAACATTTGTTGAAATGCAATTCTCAGAAAATACACAGCAAAAATATAAAATCTTTGTCGACCCCTAAGGGTTAAGTTTCTAACAGTGTTTAGATTTCTGATCGTGGATTGATTGATTGATTGATTGGGACAGACACAACAGCATCCCACACACAGCGTGTGTATCTCATATCACACATCTCTTAGTGTGGACATTTCTATTTATATTCAACTTCATTCCCACACAAAAAATTCCATAAATTCTATATTTCTATATTGTACAGCTGTTTTTCTTATTTTTCTTATAAGTTTCATATATTTTTCTTATATTGTATATTTTGTACTGTACAGATATGTTATTCCTTCTTAGTTAAATTTACTTTCTAGTTTTTCTTTTTCATATTTATTTCCTATTAATATTCTTTTATTTTAAGGTCACAGGCAGTCGTCTAAGCATTTTATTGCATATCGTACTGTGTATGACTTGAATTTGATTTGTTGTAATGTTACCTCTCCGTTTTATTTTCTTTTAGAAATATTACCATAAGGTGTGTCTTAGCTCCCAAGTTACTCTACTGTATCACGTCCGCTTTCACAGAACATAACTCATATGTTTAGTGTGGATTTTTTTGCCTGCTTTTAAGTTGAATACCTCAGTAAATCTCTGTTGTCTGGTATTTCTGAATTGCTTTTGTTATGTATACGTATTTACAAGTATCAAAAACCTTCCCTAATGGTCCAACTGGCAGACTAACATCAATGTCCTGAGTTTGAGCCCCATTGGTTTGGTATTAATAATGGATTGAAGTCGTTCTTCAGTAGTCAGTATTTAAGGGTCTGAGGTTACATCATCAAAGTATTCCTAACTTTCAAAAATAACTCAATACCAATGTTGTCCTAACGTCTATAACGTTGCCAAGATAACATGACCGCAACGTTTTCCCAAAGATCAAAGATTCCTGCTGGAACTCCTGCTTTGGTTTTGGCTTGTTTTTTTTATCCGCCATATTTTCTATCTTCTATAACTACAGTATTAAGGAGGCGTTAAGCTCCGCCCACTTCATAATCACAAAGTCATATATCCCTACAGAGCTTGTGATTTTTGTGTGTTATTATAATATAATTTCAATTCTAACTTTATACTTTTTTTTTTAAATACAGTGTGTTGTATTATTTTAATATTAAACATAGGAACAATTACAATAAATTGTATTTAGAACAATTTACAATAATTTGTAATTGTAAAATTTTAACAATACATAAAAAAAAAAGAATTTATGTCAAAATATTTATTTTGGAAATGTCTTTACAATGAAATAAAGGCTACAACCATTAAGAGGTTAGACTGTTGTTATAATTATGCACGTAAATGTGTGTATAATTATTTTGACAAATTTGCAAAAAAAAAAAAAAATCTGTTTATAATTAATATCTATTGTTTTTAAGATTATTATTCACTCCTTGGGTCTTGCCTTGAACTGGATATATTTTTTTTATTATGTATGGCATTTGTTTGCGCATCACACATGTTCTCTATGAATAAAAAACATCTTACACATGACTTACTTAACTGATTGAGAACCAAACGCTAAATACTGTGAATGGATGGATGGATTGATGGATGGAGGGATTAATGGAATGTCGGTGAATGATTAGTATGCGGAGACGCTGGGATTGAGAGGTCACAGTTAACCAGAGTGCTTATGAGACTGTTGGCGAAATGTTTGACTCTATAACAGGCGTAACAGCGCTGAAAGAGATGTAGGGGAATACAGAGTGTGTCTGGGCGTAATCACAAACATAAGATGTGGACGAGAGACAGAGAGAGAGAGAGAGAGAGAGCTTGATTGCTAGAGCCATGACTTTCACTTGGGGGGAAAAAAAAACACACACACACACACACACACACACACACACACACGAACAAAAGCCAATCCTAAATCCACATCCAGCATGTCTCTTAGTCTTATATACAAAACACAAACACACAAGTGGAGCTGGAGAGCAGCGCGTAGTCGAGTCCCCTCCTTCTGTCCTTGATTAACAAGCGATTGGGAGGCGCTGATTTTGATTTCGAACACATAGCGATGTAGAGGTCCTCCATCAACCACACGGAGAGCCTTAAACCACCCTCCTCTCTTAATCTTTCACACTGAGTGGATATATGCAAGGCTTACAAAGTAAAATAATTAAATAAATAAAAATAATACAAATAAATATATATAACCACGACTACTCTCTGCTTTTAAATGGAATCTTCTCAGCTTGATAGTGAGGAAGCCACACGACTGGTGGAATAAACCTCCAGAGCTGTGTTATCTCTCACAGACCAGAGAAGAAGAAGCAGAGGGGAAACCACACTGTGATAGCCATTATGGCACGGCGGTGCGGCGGTCATGCCGGCTCCGTGGTGCGCCGGCACATATGCTTCAGACACCAGAGACCGGGCTGCTTTTTTATAAAGAAATCCACGAAAGGACAAAAAAAAAAAAAAAAAAAAAAAAAGGCGTGCCAAGCGCTAAATTAAAGGAAAGTAAAAAAATAAAAAATTTTAAACGAAGGAATGTGTTTTCTTTTCTTATGGAAATGCTTCGTACAAATTCGAGGTTTATCTGTGTGCAAAAGAAAAAAAGAATGAAGTAAAATGTATTGCACTGCACAAGATGCCATTTATGCCACTGAGCTTTCTTTGTCTGAATATCACTTCCTGACACATCGCTAAGCTTAAAGTTTCGCTAGCTAGGTAGGCTAGGCACAGTAGTAGCTTCCAAATAGAAACTGGAGAAGAAAAAAAACAACAAAAAAACAACAACACACTTTTGATTATTTAATCCATCTTCTAACCATCACAACGTGTGATTAAACAAAGAAAGGGAAGCTTTTCCTTAAAATTTGGGGCTGTTTAATATAACGGAGAATTATAACGACAGCTTATCGCAGTGCAATTATGACACAAAGCTACATAAAAATACACATTTAGATCGGCCTAATCATTTCTGGGAGGCTGAAATCCAAAAACCTTCCCTGAGCAAGCTACTGAGCTACAGTGACAGAAATACAGTGTTTCCTAAATATAAACTCATGCTCTGTTTGTTTTCCTTCCATTGTAAGATGCAATGACTTATATACAAGTATTTCTGGGTCTTTTAAACTGCATTTAAAAACACGATTCAAATCTCACCTTCAGGTTTCTATCCAATAACAAACGAGTTAGAATTCTTTGAACCAATGCAGTCACAATGCAGAAAGCTTAAGAAAGCTTGTTAACAGAAGCTGGCTAAGAGTTTTGTAATTGTTCTTTTTAATTGTTTCAGTAATCATCATGATTATCTACAAATCACTTAATTATACATAAATATGGTTTAGATTGAAATCGAGATTTAATCACTAAGAAATATTGTGCTAAAACAATCATTTAAGTATAAAATTCCTCGATGCCCCAGATCTCTACCCAATCACAGACGAGACTAAATTCTTCAAACCAATCGCAACACAGAAGCAAATTATTTGTAGAGTTTGTTTAGAATTAAAGCAAAAAAATTAAACATAAAAATAAGTTAATATTGAATCGAAATATTTATAAAATTGTGATACTATGAGAGCCGTAAAACAAATCGAATCCTAGGTGCTGTAATAATATCGTATCGTCTGGTCCCTGGTGATAGAAAATTATATCAAAATGAAAAACTTTTAGAGGAAGAATTAGAAGATGCGTCCAGAAGGGCTGCACAATCTGACTAAAAAAAAAAAATTCATAAAAAAAGACATCACAGAAATTATTTTGACGCACATTGTGATTTAAACTGTGATATCTAACTATCATGTAAATGTATTTACACATATTTATAAATGCTGGCAACAAATAATGGCACAAATGATCTCAGTAAGAAGATATTAACTCCAAATGATAAAAAAAACAATTTTTGTAACTGTTTAAAAAATTTTAATTGTAAAAAATTTTAATTATTGAAAAATAATTTAAAAAAAACCTCTTTCCTGACTCTGCTTATATTACCTGTAATAAATTGTAGACTTCTGTGATTAAATAATGGCACCTTATTGACATTAAAACATTTTTATACGATTAATAAATACACTTCAGTTTTTCTTTATATATCGCTTTTAAAAATGATGATGATGTTGATGTTGTTGCAAGGCAAATTTACAGAATCAAATAAATTAATTAATTATACAAATAAAAAATAGATTAATAGTGCAGAATTAAAAAAAAAAAAAGTTTGCACAAAGTTAGCTAGCTAGCTGAGCATCCAGAATCCTAAAATAAACCGTGCACTTAGAACTGCAATTAAGTCTGCTATCAAGGAAAGTTATCAAAGAAACGAAACACCATTTCCATCACTACGGCCTCCACGACCGCTGGGCTACAGCGTCTCGCGCGTTGGTGTCTCTCTGAGAGCGCGGTGTAGATATTAGACGCGTCCTCGCTAGCTTTCTTGTGTGAGACGGAAACTCGAGTCTCTATTGCGCGGACACCGGGAGAAAGCATTGATCAGGCCGAGACACGGAATTAACGAGCATCCTCATGGCCGGCTCTCACTGCCATCAAAGTAGTCGGAGTGTGTTTTTCTTTCTTAAGGCGACCGTTTCATGTTTTTTTTTTTTTTTTTTTGGTATTCTTTGTCAGCAGGACGCCATTCTCATTCTTAGACAGAAACTCCACACCGAGACACGGAGCAACATTTTAGAGGAGCTTAATAATGAGATATGTTTACAGCTGGGATGAAAGGGTGATGCAGTAAATAGATAAATATATAAGTAAATAAATAAATAAAGAGATATAGATATTGTTTTAAAGGCGGTTTTGGTCGCCTGAGCCGCCTCTGTGCTGTGATGACCTGTCAGACACGGGCTCCTGATAAACGAGCAGCCTGAATTGAAAGAGACGTGTAATATATATCAGGCCTTTATATTTTCTCACACGCTCTCTCTCGCTCGTTCTCACGCAGTCTATCTTCTATCTATTCCCTTCCCTGTTTATTTTTCTCTTCGTCACATGCTCTTGTGGCTTGAGGCAAGGAGGAACAAGGCAGGATTTGAAAAAAAGAAAAAAAAAAAAAAGAAAGAAAAACCCACAAGAGAGAGAAAGAGAGAGACTGAAGGCAATCAAATTCCAGCTCTCGTCCTGACATGAAAGCCCAAACTGATCAACACGTGTTGAATAATTAAAAATAAGCGAGCAAAGATGTTCTGTTAGATCATTTTGCAGGAACATGATTAAACTCCTGTCTGCGTTCCTCAGCCTCCGGTGGGCAGAAACTCAAACGCTGTATTGTCTGAAAAGTGCTGCGGCTCAGCGCCAGACAATAAATTCACTTTTTTTTTAAGCAAAGTGAGGAGGATCGGGCGAAACCGGCAGCAATCAAACGCTTCATTCATCACCGTCCTCACGCTCCCCGTGCCGTTTGTTTTAAAGCATTCTCTCTCCTCCACTCGAGGCCTGGGACGTTTAGCACATTTATCTTACCGACCCAGATCCATAAATCCATAGGGGCTCAGACCTGAAGCCGGGTCCGGCTCGCAGGGTCTCCCGCTCTGTCTCTATGTGAGACGAGACGCTGAGCTGTGGACACGCTGCTCTGCCTATTGAACAAGGATCTATAGCTGATTTATGAGGCAGGAGGAGATCAATAACACCTCTGTCACGAGGAAGAGGAAGAGGAAGAGAGGACAAGAGAAAAAGATAAAGAGAAAAAAAAGGAGAAAGATGAGATGTGGTGGGAAAATACGGAGAAGAAAACAGGAGGACAGAGAAGGAAAAGAAAGAGGGCAGAGAAGGAAGATCATACGAGAGAGAGAGAGAGAGAGAGAGAGAGAACATGAGAGAAAGAGAAACAGAGAAAGATATGACGAGGGAGAGAGAGAGAACTTTGCCTTCAAAACTAAAAGTCTGTACTCTTTTATTTTATACACACTTATTTATTATTACTCTTTTATACGACTCTGTTTTTATCTTTTCTTCTTGTTATTTTTATTTCTTCTTATTTTTTCCTGTGACTTATTGCTAAAGTTTGGCAAAACAAATGTAAATATTTGTCATGGCAATAAAACACCTTCAAATATTGAATCGTAAGAGATAAGCCAAGAAAAGAAAAAAAAAGGTGAAGAATTAGAAAATAAAGAGAGAAGAAAAAACGGGAGGAGAGACTGAAGAAACGAAGAGGGCAGTGAAGGGATGATACAAGGAAGAGAGAGAGAGAGAGAGAGCGAGAGAGAGAGTTAAGGAAAATGAAAGGAAGACAGAATAAGAGGGAGTGAGAAAATAAGAGAAGACAAAACAGAGAAAGGAGATGACGAGAAAAGCGAGACAGACAAGGAATGAGATGGGAAGAGAAGAGAGGAAAGAGAGTAAAATGAACAAGAGAGGGGGAGAGAGAGAGAGAAAGGGAAAAGGAGTAAAGAGGGAAGAAGTTAGTTAGAGAGTGCAATATACAGTAATACAACACCGGGAAAGTGAAAGAAAGAACACAAGAAGGACGAAAGAGAGAGCTAAAAAGGAAGAGGAGAGAGAGGAGAGAGAGGAAAAAGTACAGAAAAGAGAAAAGTAAAAGAATAGAAGGAGGATTAGAAAACAGAAAGAATGGAGGAGAGAGGGGAGAGGGACAGAAGAAGAAAAAAGGAGAGGAGAACAAGAGGAGGAGAGAGGAAGAGAAAGAGAAGAAGATAAGGAGGAAAGAAGATGATTAAGTGGAAGTGAAAGAGAAGGAGAGACAAAGAAAGAAAGAAAGAAAAAAGAAAGAAAGAAAAAGAGAAAATAGGACAGGAGAAACAAAGAGAAGTTAAATATAAAAGAGTGGAAGAGAAAGAAAGACATGAGAGAGGGAAGAAGTGAGAAGTAAGGAAAAGAAAAAACAAGGGAGGAGAGATTGAGAGAGAGAGGTGAGAGACTGATATTAAGAAAATGATGAGAGAAACATTTTATTAATGTGATACGAGTGAACTGAAGTGTGTCCTGCTGCAGGAGATCCAGATTAGAAGTCATCACTGACCGCTTTAAGGTTTAAAGGGGCAGTAAGCGAGACTCAGAGAGATGTTCGTGGACAGCAGATCCATGTCAGTGACATTGTAATGTTCTTCACAAAACACTTACGACAGCTTTAACGGTTAACCCTCTGAGACAGCAGTAACGTAACTCATCAGAATGTGTGTATCGTTATTACTCATTCTTCTACATGTGGTTTGTACAGTTAATCCATTCCCTGTGGGCGAGTAGTGTGACTCTATTTTAAGTTTGAAGTAGATAAAGTTTGTTGGTAACCTTGAGGGATTCGGTGGAGGATATTCTAAACTAAAGCAACACAGCGTGCAATTAATAACGAGACAAGGACGGCTGCTTTAGGGAGGCGAAAAAAAAAGAAAAAAAAACGCTCCTTCAGCACTTTCACAACTACACCTCAACCAATACCAGACCCCATTTAAAATAGGTCAGACCAGACTCACACACACACACACACACATGCATATAGAGCGCTGCATAACGGGCTTGCTCCCCAGGGGTTGTATGAGTGTGTGTGTGTGTGTGTGTGTGTGTGTGTTATAGGACAAACGGTTGCAGGTGAAGGGCTGTGAACCCCTCTCTCGGTCTTACCCAGCAGGAGAGACCGGCAGCAGGGGGACGACTGGTTAAGGACGAAATAAACACGAGACGACCCGAGACTAAAAGACGACCCGGTTCCTGTGAACTCCTTGGATTTCACCTCAAATGTCACTTTGTCAAATTCAGGATCTGCCCCACCCTTTCACCCCCTCCAGCAGGCGTCCGGGAAGCTTAAACACACCTCTTTTAAAGGGCGAAGATTACTGCAAGATTATTGTCTCGGATGTGTTTACAAACAAACAAAGGAAAACAGTTCTTGCTTTTTCCTCATTTGGTTTTCCTATTTTTTTGTTTTTGTATTGGTTTCAACTAGCTGATCAGATGTTCCACCTGTTGTGACCTCATATAAGGGAAACCCTCCCCCGGCTCGAAGCTCAGCTCATTTACATAGACACTGAAACATCATATATGAAAGAGGAGAGAGTGAATGGAGTGTGGGTTGTAGCATTAACACACTTTGAGGGAGCACAGGTTATAGTCTGTTAAATTGCGGGTGTGTCTGTGTTGCATTTGAGAGAGGAAGTTGTAAGAGACGGTCAGTACAATGTTCAACTCGATAAAAATAAATAAATAAATAAAAAAAATCGAGGGAGTAGAAGAAGAAGCAGACAGGTAAGTGACACTACCAGAAGGACCAATCGCAGCCGTTGCAGACTGCATCATGTAGTTACACTTTTGGGGAGGTGCACGTCCAGATACACTGTAGAGTACGTGGTTATACAGTATATGACCTACTTGACGTAGAAGCGTAAATCAGGGTTAACTTGTTAAAAGGAAATAGCTAAATACAGGTAGTCCCCGACTTACAAACGAGTTCTGTTCCAGGAGCAGGTTCATAAGTAGGATTTGTTTTTAAATCAGACAAAGTCAGTCTTAGATGGATTTGACACGAATCTACAACGTAAAGCATACCAATCCACTTGACTAAATCTCCATCCCTTTTCCCCACACTGACATCATCTGGCCAAAAACCGTAACTGTGCCTCTAAGGAGACTCTAAGGTCTCTGCGCCTTTAAATCACAATGGGAATCCTGGACGCCATTTTATTTCAGAGCTGTTTTCCACTGTATTGGACTTTCTGAATTTAGAATTTTAGGTTTTTTGGAAATTAAGATTATGTACCATCAGGACAGCTTTACAGGATGGCCGTTTTCTTTCATTGTGTTTCCGGGATGATTCATGACTCACCCCCCTCCCCACACACAAGCAATATACCGGACTTTGAACATTTTATACATTCATTTACACACTAAGAATATTGTATATAATTGTAAATATTGGTATCTGGTCCACTGCAGTGTCTATTTTTTTGTACAACACACGTGAGCTACTTCCGTGATTTGTTCACATCTACATCTATGTTTGTAGAACTGCGGTTCGTTCATATCTGCGGAAATTCGTAACTCGAATGTTCATAAGTTGGGTACTACCTTTACAGAACCTTTAAATTCGTTACAGTGACGGAAATCAGGACTGAGTGTTCCTGTAGATACTATATCAAATCTAAGACATGGACAGAAAACACAGAGGGGTTAAAGTTTCATTATCAATTCCGGATTGTCCCGGACTAATTAATCTTAGGCATCCTATTTGTGGAAATATCAAGATGACTAAAGATTATTAATCCATACCCGTTCCTCCAATTTGTTCAGTTGCTCTCTGTAGAAGGCGTCCTGCTTCCTCAGCTGCTGATCTCGCTCCTCCAGCTGCTTCGCCTGCAAAGACAACATCCAAAAGAAGACCGTCAGACTTGAGCTTAAAAGAGGTGGAAAATATAAGAAGGAAAAAAAACTTGAAATTAATCTAATCTAATATCGCTCCTCAAAAGTTCTAACACTTTGACTTTTTAAATAAATGAACCCTCTGTTTCTAGCATTCTAGATGCTCCAGCAAAAGAAGGAAAAAATGAAAGGCCGTTAGGGTGTTAGACAGCTCCATTATATCGACATAAATATGCATTAGGGCCTATGGACGTCTACGTCTTGCCCTCAGATCCTTCCAAGGGCATCGGTTCATGACAGGTCTTTATCAGTGTGTCATCAGAATGTGTGCTGAAAGGGCTGATGGGAGGATAAGATCAGCAGGAGGACAATAGAGAGTCTTTATGGCTCCTCTATCGCTCCTCTCTCCCTCCTGACCTTCAGCTCATGCTCACAGTCGCTATCAGAAAAGCAGAAGCGAGAAGCTTCAGTTCTATAAATGATGAAGTGCTAAGTAATGTTCCTTCCGGAATCGTGGAAATGCAGCGCTAAAGGGAAGATATCTATACTCGACTGCGTTATGGACTTGGGTTTTAAACGTAATCGGCAGACTGATGTGAAGTTCGCGTAATGACGGTGATGACGGAAAATGTCAAACTGAGTGTTACGAGCATTTTAGCAGAACAGGCTTAAAGTAAGGACAAAGATACCGAAAAGCAAAGCTAAATTACATGTTCTGGGAACGAGTTTACCGCTTGCTGCTGAATTAACCGCTTGCTGCTGATTCTGGAGGAAACATCAATGTCGTGCTTGATCTTTAGACTGGGGTTTAGCTACTAGGAATGGAAGCACCGATACCGGTACCAGAATATAAGCCATAATTTAAGTTTTATGTAAAATGTTATGCATACTTTATGCATGTGATTTGCAAAAAACATCCAATGGGAGTTTGATTATACTCATTGACTTTTTTTTTCAAACACGATGGACATAGAATTCCTTCTTAGAAAAGCATAAAAGAGATCCTGTACACAGGAATTTATGTAACTAGCTTCCTCCAGCTCACTCGACTAATGAACTTGTGCTTCGTAAACATTTGCACAAAAGTCAATACACATGTTGTGTGTGATTAGCGTAATAATTATAATACAATACTTTTTAAGGTGAATCGTCATGGCAACTGTCAGAAAACTCTAGTATGAAGAGATTCCAGCGACACACAAAGCATGACGGTCAGTAAACGAGTGAAAAGACACAGATTCTCTGATTTAATTTAAGTCCTGCCTTACCTTACTCATCATCCCGTTTTGCAAACAGAGCAGGAAATGGGGGAACAAATGCAAGCAAAAGGCTATGAAAAGAACAGATTTTTCTTTAAATGACATTTCCGAGCCTTATCGCTAAAAGCTGCTGAGAGAGAGAGAGAGAGAGAGAGAGTTTGCTTTCCCTCTTGCATACACAGAGAGTGCAGTGGACTAAAGCAAGGCCCACATTTGTAAAGGGGAAGAAAGAAAAATGTGCTTATGAAAGAAAAATCTAATCTAAATCCAATCCCAGCTGAGTGATAGGAATCAGAGTTGAGATGGTGTTTTCTCCGAGAGATATTCTCAGCGCATAGTAATGAAATCCACACCGACAAAACAACTGTCTGGCTGAGGAAACACGGCAGCACTCTGTGCAAGTTACACACTGCTACGCTTATCGCCAGATATAGGATAATTAGCCTAAATCAGCTAAACCAGGTAATGTGATATAACAGGTACCTAACTGATTAGCTGAACTGGGTGTGGAGATACCAGAGTGATGTGATAAACCAGGAGTGGAGATACCCGAGTGATGAGATAAACCAGGTGTGGAGATACCCGAGTGATGAGATAAACCAGGTGTGGAGATACCAGAGTGATGAGATAAACTTGATGTGGAGATACCAGAGTGATGAGATAAACTTAATGATGAGATAAACTTGATGTGGAGATACCAGAGTGATGAAATAAACTTGATGTGGAGATACCAGAGTGATGAGATAAACTTGATGTGGAGATACCAGAGTGATGAGATAAACTTGAT
>JAQMYJ010000004.1:4266725-4283040 GCA_030014305.1 Clarias laeviceps | reverse complement strand
AACTTGGTGTGGAGATACCAGAGTGATGAGATAAACTTGGTGTGGAGATACTCGAGTGATGAAATAAACTTGATGTGGAGATACTCGAGTGATGAAATAAACTTGATGTGATGTGGAGATACTCGAGTGATGAAATAAACCAGGTGTGGAGATACCCGAATGATGAGATAAACTTGATGTGGAGATACTCGAGTGATGAAATAAACTTGGTGTGGAGATACCCGAGTGATGAGATAAACCTGGGAGTAGAGATACCAGAGTGATGAAATAAACTTGGTGTGGAGATACTCGAGTGATGAAATAAACTTGATGTGGAGATACCCGAGTGATGAGATAAACTTGATGTGGAGATACCCGAGTAATGAGATAAACCTGGGAGTAGAGATACCATAGTGATGAAATAAACTTGATGTGGAGATACCAGAGTGATGAGATAAACCAGGTGTGGAGATACCCGAGTGATGAGATAAACTTAATGTGGAGATACCAGAGTGATGAGATAAACTTGGTGTGGAGATACCAGAGTGATGAGATAAACCTGGGAGTAGAGATACCATAGTGATGAAATAAACTGTATTTGGAGACACCCGAGTGATGAGATGAACTCAGTGTGGAGATACCCAAGTGAAAAGATGAAAACGGATGAGGAGATACCAGAGGGATGGGATAAACTTGGTGTGGATACACAAAAATGTGGAGAAAAAAAAACAAGTGTGGAGATACCCAGGTGATGAGATAAACTTGGTGTGGAGATACCAGAGTGATTAAATTAACCTTGTATGGAGATACCTGGGTGATGAAATAAACTTGGTGTGGACAAAACCAGGAGTAGACACCAGGGTAATGAGGGGGGTCTTGTGATAAACCGGGTAATGAGACAAAGTAAGTTAAAAAAGAAACCAAGAAAAGATGCATAAAAAAAAGGAGATAAACTGGACGATGAGAGAAATCAGGCGACGTGTAATTTTAGTACAATATTTTATACTAAATTAAAACAAAAAAAATTAATCATAGTATAATCTGTATAAAAGTGCATAATGATTTCCTAGAAATTCCTTTGGGATCAATAAAGTCTCTATCTAATAAATCTTATAAATAAATAAATACATAAAGTAAGTCTAGAATATTATATAATGAATATAACAAAATAAATTCATGCAGTTCCAGCATGTTAAATAATAAATTTAAATAAATATATTAATTTATTAAATAAATAAATAAATAAATAAATAAATAAACAGCTGCGACTCAGTATAAAACACATATAAACAAATAAGTAAATGTAATACCAATGTAGTATTATATATTGAAGCGATATAAATAGATAAATAAACAAAAGAATGAATAAATGAATGAAAGTCGCAGTATGGCTACTTTTTTTCCCCCCCTGTGCTGATTGCGAGATCTGATCATGACTGTGGCGTCTCTATCCAACACACGCACACACGCACACACACACACGTATGAGAGTGCAAGTCCTGAGAGAGTAGAGTGCAGCTGCCCTTGCTGCTCCTAACTAACCCTGATGTGTGTAGACTCCACACTCATGCACACACACGCACACACACTCACGCACAAACACTCACACTCAGGTCTCTGGTCTTTTCCAGGCCTCTGCGTGGGTGAGTTTTACTGAGCCGTCCATGTGGAGCTTCAGCTGTGCAGCCGTATGAAAAAAAAAAAAAAAAAGGAAAAAAGAAGTGGCTCTGTGATTGACCTTCCTCTTGACTCTGCTCCCCACACGTTTCTCAGTGCAGCTGCCTTCGCAGCCTGACAGATAAAAAGCGTAACCGATGCGCAATTAAAAGCGGGGAGGCGCAGACATCTATGTGCATCCAGGGATTTTCTCTCTCATGCTCTTTTTCTCTCTCTCTCACAATAGATCAGATGGGGCATATGGCTGTCACTCCGTCACGCGACGTGTCAGGATTACTTCCATCTGATTAAACCCATTCAACCCCCGCCCAGCTCATCTAATCACTTTACAACCCCGACAAAACACTGCCACTTACACCACCCATGATGCCCCACTCTGCCCCCTAATGAAGAACAGGCCTGGCAATTTATCACAAGCAACTGGAAGTGAACTACACATGCAAAGGACAAGAGATGCAGAAAAGGAGGAGGCGGAGGAAGAGGAAGTGCAGGAGAAGGAGGAGGTGATGAGCTACGGAATGAAAGGAAAGACAACAATAGAGCAAATTTATCATACATGGCTGCCACCACTCCAGAAAAGACGTGTGGATTATATCCAGAGGATAGAGAGACGAAAGAGGAGAGGAGATCAGAGAGAAGAAGAGAGGGGGGGGGAGTCCGAAGAGGAGAGGAGGGACAAAAGGAAAAGATAAAAGAAAAGAAGAGACAAGAAGGTTAAGGTATAAGTAGACAAAAAGACAAGAATTATAGGAAAATAGATACGAAAAAACTATGAGAAAAGAAAGGAAAAAGATTAGAAGAGAATAAAAGACAAGATGAGAAGAAAACAGCAGGGATAAACAGATAAATCAAGAGATGAGAAGTGATCAGAGGAAAAGACAAGTTTCAATAAAAAAAAGAAGAGAAAAGATAAAGAGGGTCATAAAGGAAAGAAAAGCAAAGAGAAAGTAAGAGAAGCCTAAAAAAATGAGGAAAAGAGAAGAGACTTCAGAGGAAAATGCTGAGAGAAAACATGAAGAGAGAAAATCAAGAATAAGAACAAATAAAATAAAATAAAATAAAAGGAGAGAACAGAAAATTAAAAAGGCCAGATGAGAAAAAAAGTGTGAAGAGGATAAAAAACAGGAAAGGGATGAAATAAGTTCATGTGAAAAAGAAATAAGCGGACGTGAATAGAGGTGAAGGGAAGTGAGGGAAGAAATAAGGAAAGAAGAAACAAGAATAGATGAAAAAGACAGAATATGAAGAGACAAACGAAAGGGAAAAGAGCCAAGAATAAAAGAGACAAGGTGAGAAGAGAAAATAAAGTAAACAGCAAGATGAGAAGGAGAGAGAAGAGCTGTGGAGAGATAAAAAGATATGAAATAAGAAGAGAAGATTTGATGAAAGAGCGGACACAAGACGAGGTGAGAACAGACAAGAGGAGAGAAGAGAAGAGAAGAGAAGAAGAGTTTGTCTCTAAAATGTCAGGAAAAGAAACATTTAGACATTTCAGAACAAACCTGCAGAAGATCTAGAAGAGCAAAAATCTTCAATAAAAGCAGCTCTGACTCTCTCTACACTTTGTGAGACAGAGAGAGAGAGAGAGAGAGAGAGAGAGAGAGAGAGAGAGAGAGGGAGGGAGAGGGAGAGGAGTTAAAATGAAATAGATTGTTTCGGTGGAAAAAGGGCTGGTGGAACATCAATTAGCTGCTGCTGAGTAATTAAGAGATTTTAATTAGCCGAGTTCTGCAGTTTGAGTGTGTGAATGTGTGTGTTGGGTGGTGGTGATGTGCTGGTTCAGGAACAACAGAGTGCCATATAATTCCTGCTCTCCTCCTCCACACCCTCATCCAGTAACATCCGTCACTCCTATCGAATCTCTCGTTCACGTGTGACCTGCGGCGCAGCAAAATCCCAATGCTGACTAGCGGAATTGTTTCAATAGCATGAACACAGGAAGTTTAAAAGACTGTCTCGTAAATGTCTCAAACGGCCGACACTGGAGACTCCCTCCATTAAAGGAGACTTTAATTTAAAGTCAGTTTTATCATTTATAGACATTCAGACGCATCTCCAAAGTGTGTGCGTGTGCGTGCGTGTGAGTGCGTGTGCACAAACAAACAAAAACACAAGGAAAAACACATTCCATATTTTTTTTGTCCTTTTCTCATTTTGTATTAGCTGGAGCTTAAACAAACCAGTTTGATTTTTCAGCTATTGTGACCTCATATAAGAAAAGCCCCTCCCCCTCTATGGTAGCTCTGCTGCTCTCTGTAAGGGCGTGGCTCATTAACAAAGGCAAAAGGAGATGTGAAATAAAGGGAGTCTGAGGTATGAAAAATGAATTATATGAGGGATACAAAAAAATAGACAGAAAGACAGACAGACAGATAGATAACTTTAACGATCCCAAAGGGGATAACTTTGATAACTATACTTTGGCAAGGCTCTGAGACCCCAAGAAATAATAAAATATGGGACCTTTAATGTTAAGTAAAGCTGTTGCTATAGAAACCAGAACATATTAGTAAGCGTACATTAAAGTAAATTGTGAATTACAGCAGGAACGACTGTTAGACCTGCTGTTGGAGGAAATTAATCAACAACTGTTGACCAATCAGATTCAAGAATATAAAACACAATGACATTCCCCACACATTAGCGAAATAAGCAAGTAATATATATGTTTTACAAGTTGTTTGAACTAAACCTCAGATTTAACAAAGTTCAACTGTCTTGCTTTTATCATGCGTGCCCAGTAACCATGGCAACCCCCAAGGTCAAAGTTGCTCGGATACGTCACCGGCAACTGAGTTAGCAAAACAAACCCATGACAACTTAGCGCAGGCTTGTCCAGCAGGCACAGGGCAAAGGGCAAAGATCAAAGGTCAAGGGCCAGGCCACTGGTATTCTGCCCTAAGAAGGTGGAATATATCAGTGAATGGTTGTGTGTGAGATTCGGCTGTAGGTGTTTGGGGAGTTTCACAGTTCAGGGAAGGTCAAGACAACAGGAATATGGAGATCTGTTCATATACACAGTGTGTGGAAGTAACCAGATTAGCCAAAAATGCAGGAAAGGCAGAGGGGTGTGAACTGTCCAACCCGCAGCGCCGAGAGCTGAGAATCAGACATCAACGAAACAAGAAAATGGGGTAATGGGGAGGAATGATGCACCAAGGTGAAAGGTCAAGCTCATAGAGGTGTGTCCGGGCAGAAGGGTTGTCCCCTGTGATTATAGCGCCTGTCCTCTGAAACAAAATAATGAACTATGAGTGTGAGTACGGATCAAATTAGCACTGATCTATAAAGACAGTGCTTTATTATAAGGAGAGAGACAGAAAGAGAGACAGAAAGAGAGAGAGAGAGAGAGAGAGAGGTCTCAGTCACACCTGCTGTCCTACACACACACACAGACACACACACAAAGGACGGGAATCACCATTCAGAACCCGACACGATACTATCATGAAATGTCTGTGCTGATTCGATTAAGGTTTAATTAATTAAGAGAGTCACATGACCACAAGGAAGCTGTACACCTTTAGCGTAAAATAATCCAGATGAACAAACATAAGTTTCCTGCAATATCTCAATTATCTTCCTCAAATTTCTAGATTTATTGATCATAAAGAACCAAATAAACACATTAATTGTTAAACATTCAAACTGATGTAGTTCTTTCCATCATTCTTTCTATTATTATTAATCCTGTTCTCTGTTGTTTGTGCACTCTCACAGACGCAATGAATTCCAGCTTGCCTTAAGAACAATGATACAGTAAATCATTCCTTTCCCACGCTTTGGTGACGTCCCCGGCGTGGTGAGAGTGGAGCGTGGCGTCTCTGCCGCCTCCACCAGTCGCCGGGCAACGCTACGGCTCGGGCGAGATAAGCACTCAGATCGGCCGGATTGATAAATCGACTCGACTTTGGCCCGAGGTATTAACTGAGTGATAAAGCACTTTGCGGTACAAAGTTATCTTTGCTGTGGCCATTGGGGAGAAACCTGCAGGGGAAATCTAACCATACGTCAGTTTCACACACACTCACTGAGCAGAGAGGAGCGATCTGAGAGATCTGAGCGATCTGAGAGGAAGAAACGAAGAAAAAAAATAAATAAATAAAAAGGGAGACCTTAAGAAGAGGTCCGCGGTTGCAAATTGTGCTCAGAGTGACGCGAGACTGCTGCCTTTAGGATAAACTTTCCTCCCAACAGATAAGAAGAACAAAGTAGTAAATGTGGGGATTTGTGTGAAAGAGAGAAAGAGAATGGATACAAAAAAAAATAAATTGCGTACAAACTCTTTTATACACCCGAGTACACTTCACCGTACTGCAAGATCACCAAAGGAGACATTTCTTTCAAATTTATAATAAAACAGCAGATGATCCAGTCAAAACATGTCTTCAACTCACTTATATTAAGCCCCGCCTCCTCTCCCCGCCTTAAAATCAATGCACCACAACTGTAAACTAATTATCTTAGTTTAGAGGCTCGTACTGAACGCAACTCAGCGCTCAGATGAACTCAGTCGTATGAAGTCGCGAATAAAATGAAAATGCTTCAAGTCTGGCTGTTTCCGATGAGCAGTTTAGTCACTGAGAGAGACATTAAGTCCTAGGGACTTTGCTCATTCGCTGTTAAAAAAGAAACAAAAAACAGGAGATTTTACGCTACACTCTTAAAAAGCTTTAGATGAAAAAAGATTTGATGTAAGTAAATTACGCCATTTTCCCTGACTACACCCCTAAACATCTTAAACTCTAAGAAGTTTGATTTGAGGTAACAAATATTGTAAGGTTAACATTTAAATGATCGAATAAGGCTGAGGAATTAGCGATATAAATGCTAAATAGAAATGCAAGAGACTGATTGAAAACCTTAAAACATGTTAAAATCACACGGCAGGTTCAAAGTGCCGCCGTTCACAAAATCGCAACTTGGAGAAGTCTCGCGCTTTCTGATATACGCCACCGCTTAAAATGTTTGGGATCGCTTGCAAATTCCTTTGTTTTTGTTCAGTGATTTATTTTCTTCATTCTACAACAAAACTGGGGATTTCAATATTTCTTTTTCCGAATTTTTCTGATTTTCTCCCCTAATTTTTAGTCGTGTCTAATTCCACCCAGTCGCTGGAGGCTCCCACATTAAGCTTCTACTGCCAATCAGTCGGGAGGGCCGCAGACCGACCCACGTGTTTCCTCCGATCCACGTGGCGTCACCGACCATCTTTTCGAACTGCTCGCTCACGCACCATTGGGGGTGGCGTAACACACTCGGAGGAACAGCGCTATCCGCTCCCTCCGCCTGCGCGAGCTCACAGACGCCCCTGATTGGCTTGTAGAGCCGTCATTAATGTGGGAGCACTGAGTACCTCTCATCCCTCCCCCCCTGAGAGAGCTCGGCCAATCAGATCTCTCTAGGCCTCCGGCTGTGAAAGGTTACAGCATCATCCGGAGATCGAACCAGCGATCTCCGGATGATAGGGCGAGCGCTTTACCACTGCGCCACTCGAAGGCTGATTTCAATATTTCTATTGAATATATTACAGTATATAACAGCAACGACTACAACAGTCACTTGTTATTATAAGACATGACGGTCAGCTGTTCTGGAACAGATCTTACAGTAACAGTATTGTGTCGAGTGCGTTTGTAAAAACCCACCAAAAGCTCCATGATGAAACTGTCTCTCATGAAGACCTTCACAGGAAAGCAAGACTAAAACTGACCTCTGCTGCAGAGGAGAAGCTCATTTAAAGTCACCAGTTACCTCAGAAATCACCAATTAATAACAAACATCACCTCAGATTAGAGCCGTTATGAAGGATTTACATACAGTATAATAAGTATCAGATACACCTCAATATCAACTGTTCAAAGTGTATTTTGGATAAACGCCTATCGTTATACAGTGTAGAAAGAAATAGAAATCAGGAAAGACCATGGAGAAGGAAACTGATAACTAGCTGTGGTGTGGATCTTCCCAGTTACTACTTGATCACGAACGCTGCATTTCACCAACTAATATTTTGCCTTGTTTATGCGCAGTGTCCTCATTATGGTAAATAAAGGACACTATGTTCACCTACATGGACACGTGCGCCATTCTATGTAAAGGAAAACTACATAAACCTACAATGAATATTACAGAAAGATATTACTGAATTAACATTGCTAATAATCGGACAGCGAGTACAAACCGTTGGCTTTGCTTTTTCTGTCACACTCAGCACTCGGAGACTCAGAGAGTTTGAGCAGCAAATTAATTTCTCTCCTTCAGGGACGTCAGCTCCGCTGTATTTGTGAGACGCCGGTGTTGTTGTTTGAATTTATTTGCCTGTTAATAAAAGGCCACAAAATCCCTGGACTAAATGAGACGACTTGGGTCCGTGTCTCAACTATAATCCGGCTAAATGAGCTCACAGATATTGAGTGAGTGTATATACGCACACATACTGTACACACTGAGGCTGTTTTCTGCTGATGATATACTTTCTGCTGTCTAATCTTTCATAGTAGAAATACTTTTAAAACATATTGAAATTATTTCATTTGGCTTTAGGTAAAATGCATTTTTTCGTCTTTTTCTGTCGTTCAGATGGGTCCCCAGTTTGTGTGTGTAAAAACAAACAAACAAACAAAACACATTTCCTGCTATTTGCCCTTTTTCTATCATCCAGCATTTAAACAAACCAGTTAGATTTTTTTTTTTTTACTCTATTATGACCCCATATAAGAAAAGCTCCTCCTCCTGCCTGTTGCTCGGTTTTATTATTCTTTGGAGGGTTGTGGCTCAGCAGTAGCTCACTTACATAGACACTGAAACAGCACATCTGGAAAAGGAACTGAAATAAAGTGAGACTAAAGCATTAACACACACAACTTGAGGAAGCTCCGAGTGTTAACTTAAATGGGGAAAATACGGGACCTTGAAAAATGAAACCCCTGGACAGATAAGTGTGATTGCATCAAATAGCCGATGTCAAATTGTCTGCTGTACTCCTACGCATTCATCATCATCATCATCATAAAAAAAAAAGAGAGACTTAGAAAAAGAGTTTAGACGCACCGTAAAGGCGTGACAGAACGACTGTTATTTCCGAGATCACTGGAGTGAGGAAGACGAAGACTCTTGAGGGTTTTCAAGAGGACAAGAACATCTGTCTGAGACCATGTAAAAATAAAACAGATTTAGGTTTTTCTTCAAATTTTAATATTTGAATATTTTTCAGCTGTTTTTGTTGCCCATAATTCAGCCAAAGGAGCATCTGAGGATCCTCCATTAGTGTGAGAATTTTAAAATGATACTCTTATATTATAAGTGTATAAGTGTTTGGCCACAGTTTGGCCACGCCGTCCACTGATGCAGTACGTTTTCCCACAGTAAAGGAGTTGAACAAGAGTCTCATTCGTGCGGTTTCAGGAACTTCGGTGTGAAAGGGAAACGTGCTGAAAGTCTCTGTTTTTGTTCCCTACGCCGCCGCGCCTGCTGCTAACCAGAGCAGGAAGTACAGAAAGGTATCCAGATGGCACTCGGGTATTATTACACCCACAAGCTGTCTGTCGGTAATGTTTCTCAAATGTTGATGGAAAGCAAATCCGGAGCAAGAATGTTAGTCTAGCTCAATTAGACATCTTTAGGGATTTTAATTTCATATAATTATTTTTAATATTCTGACATAAATTTCACATTAATTAACACAAACACTAGTGCTACATTATTATTATTGTTGTTTTTTTTGTCCAACTGTCAAATTAGAACTGACACGCTGCCAAAAAAAATACCAAAACAACAAAAACACCCTTGTTCTGTTTAAGATGGCCGCCATCCCCGTCCTTTGCTTGCGTCTCAAGCGGTTCTTATTTTAAAAAAAAGAGAGATAGAGAAGCTGCTCCCTCACCACATTCGGAGCAATTATCTGTGTTCTCTCGGCTCCGCCGTGGCGAGAGCTAATTGGTTTAATTTGCGCAGAGATTTTCAGCTTAGCAAACAAACAAGCCGGAGTCGTCTAGTATTGACAGAGATGCGAGAACTGAAACGCAGCGTGTCGCACACGAGGGTTGGTCCACTGACGTGTTTAGAGAAGACGCGCATGACCGGGATTAGTAGCTAAACAACCGTCTATTAGGGAATAATTCTGTGGAGGGCAAAAAAAAAAAAGTTTGTTGGTAATGAGGGTAACGTTATAAGGGGTTTGTTAAGTGTTACACAAATGAGATCATGCCAGGTAGTTTCTCTAACTTTTCGTAAATGTGTTTGCTTTAATCAGAAAACATTTCTCAGTTGAATTATTATGTATGCACGTGGGTGAGTCAAAATTTATCTCCACTCTGGCTGTGGAATTACATCATTTTACAAACTCTGCTCCTTGCTTTTCAATACACCTTGTCAGTCTTTAAACAAGCTGTCGTATTCCATTATTAAAAAGTGTTTTAACCACGAATGCGCCGCTATCGCCAATTCTTCATCAGAAGTGAAGTGCAAAACAAAATAAAACCGAAAACAAGATAAATTCAAAGACAAAATTACAAATCCAAGAACAAAGTAACAAATCAGAAAACTCAATGACAAATCAGACAAACCGGAAAAGGTAGATATGGTTTGCAAATAAAATTCCTATTGCTGATTGGACGAGACATCCGTCACTCAAGATATACAAGAAGAACTGCAGCCTCAAGGTATTTGAACGTCTGCAGTACTTCCTGTACATCATGAGTGACAGATGTCTCGTCCAATCAGCGGTAAGTGTCAACAAAACCGGAAAAGGTAGGTGTGGTTTGCGAATGAAATTCTTACCGTTGACCTATGAGTGGCAGATGTATCGTCTCGGTAAGAATTTAATTCGTAAGAACTACAAAGGCATACGGCATGGACACTATTTTAAACATCTTTAAAGTGTGACAGTAGGGCAAAATACACGTATTTACTCAGTATGTTTTATTCCTGGGTGTATGTTTGATTATTCTACATAAAGGTGTAATCAGCATCTACAAACCCCTTTTATTAGATAAAGGAAGGAATGAGTGGGTAAGATATGTAATGTTTGATATCAATCTATAGCTGGCTTTATTCAAAGATCGTTGGTGAACACGGGAAATTGGTAGCATGAACAGAGCTCATGCAAAATTACTTTAAAAAAGGTATTAAAAACTCCAACCGGATGGACCCCACGTGACAGCCGAAACACCGGGCTAAGTGGGGGAACCACGTGAGGCGTGGTTAAGCCCCGCAACCACATCTGATTGGACCAATCACCCGTGGGACGGACTGACCCCGAAGGGAGAAAAACCCTACTAAGGAAGTCCAGTGAAGGAGGGAGAAGAAAACATCTACAACTGCAACCTACAGTACAACATCTTCCAAGCAGCTCGGGCTTCCGCCCTTGAGGCGTCACCACTGCTGGTGTCTTCCGCTCTTCAAGAACTCTCAACGAGACTTCGTGCCAGAACTCCAAAGTCCCGCAACGAAGAAACCGGCAGGAGAAGTTCCAGAGTGCAGCCATCGGTAACCAGGCAACCAACGCCACACTGAAGGGCTTTCACGACAGACGTCATCTCTACAACAGCGCACCAACCAATCAGCAACGCCGTGATTCCCTTCGCTAGAGGCGAACCAACGGATGAGAACGAAACATAACGCAAGTAAACAAACAAAGCTGCATATAGTACCTTGCTGAAGTTGGTGCTCGTTTCATAACTGAACCGTAAGATTAAACCCAAGACTCTGCTCTTTTGACTTTCTTTGATCTAGTAAACAGTGCTAGAATAACTTCATTCATTTTCACCTTCCAAACTGTTTGTATGTGTGTTTGTATGTGTGTGTGTATGTGTGTGTGTGTGTGCGCGTGCGTTTAAGTAGCGTAGCTTCATGTATAGTAGATCAGTCAAATAAATTCTAGTTTCTTTATAAAGAACTGTTGTCTTGGTCATGTATTTTTAAGTCTAAACATTTGCCCAGTTCTTGTTACCTTGTTCATAATTGCTAAATACTAAATTTTGTGTTATCATCGTTGACCACGTGATGAGCAGAACTGGTAAGATACACTAAATTGTGCTAAACGCTGGACGGGTAGTCGATAAAGTGTACATTATAAATTTTGATTCAGTTAATCTACACACACTCTAATTTTGGTTTTCCATTATTGCTCAAATATGAACCGTCTTATGTGATTTTGTCCAACAATAATACTACTCAGTTACACACCACATATATATAATAATAAGTACCACATGAGCCAAACATTGAGTATCAGTGAAGTTATATTTATTCATGACAGTTTCCAGGCAGTAACCACACATTCACACTTTGTCTTCTTCACTTCGCATGACAGTTATAAAAAAAAAATGAAACCACGACAACCAACTGCCTACCTCTGTCCTCAGATGTCTGTCTCACTGACTACTTTTGATAATAATAACAATAATAATAATAATAATAATAATAATAATAATAGTATTATTAACTGGTTATAAGACAAGACCATGCAGAAATTTGTTTCAATTTGTGTGTGCCTGTGTGTGTGTGTGTGTGTGTGTGTTTAGCTGACAAAATAGTAGCAGGTATCCCATCTTGCAAAAAACAATACTCATGAGTAACAATACTCACACGCACACACCCATGCACACGCACACATGCACACACGCACACACACACACACACACACACACATGCACACATGCACACACGCACATGCACACACGCACACATGCACACACTATAGAAATGAAAAAGCATGCTCAACAGTAAAAGAAGTACCTCAGCTCTTGTGATTGTATCTGTGAGACTTTTGTATCTGTGAGACTTTTGTATCTGTAAGACTTTTGTTGTCTGATGAAAAGATCTGTGGAATATATGAGCAGCTGCCCTGTGACTGACCTCCCTAACATTCTGTAATCTGTTAAAGGAACTAAAGCATAAAGTGCATCATCACTGTCTCCTTATTATACAGTATTGTTGTGTATAATACTTTGTTTAGTCTACCGCCTCAGGTTTATGCAGAAAATATAATGTTAAGAACTTGTCCTCTATTCTATTCTATTCTGTTCTATTCTATAGTAATAATAATAGAAACAACTTATGTTTGTTTATGTATTCTATTAAAACTTTAACCAAATAAACAGGAAGTCTGATCACATCACACAGGGCTTTAAAACAGAGTAATAGCTAACCAGCTAGTTCTAATAATGTTAGCTATTAAATGCTAATGAACAAGTGAGGCTATTAAACTCACCTTTACAGGTCTTGTACATCCATTAAACCCACCATGGGCAACAGAAACAAAGCAGCAAACAAACCTACCATTATTTTTATTTATGGTTTTACCGCCGGAAAGATCTTTGAGAAACAAGTGAGCTTAATTGCTGCCCAATGGCTAGGAGAACGGCTGGGAGAACTTTATTTCACTAACAGTCACCAAAACAGCTTGGGAAACACATTCAATCGAGAACCATACCGACGTAATTCAGCCGAAGCATGAACTGGAGCATGGTTAGCACGAGGTAACACACTCACTTAACACACAAACATGGCCGAAGCCACCAACCTCACTAAAATTCCCCAACAGGGTGAACACATAGAAACCCCCCCCCACCCGCAAGGCATGATGGTCGTCAGCCGCCGCCCCGCCTACGCCACACTGCCCCCACCCGAGCTGTGACTGTCCCCGTTTACCATGACTACCTCAGTCTCTGAGGCGTGAAGGTGGTCGGTGCTGGCGTTGTGAATGCCGGAGTCCTTTTGTGGGGGATGGAGGAGCGCAAACATTGTCCTGAGGCGGTCCGGCCTCCGCAGAGTTCGATGTTTCACCAGCGTGTGGCTGGTCGGGAGCAAGACGGTCTCGGTAGAGCACAACCACTCGCGCTCGCCCCGCCAAACGCACCCGGTAGACGACATCGGAGAGCTGGGCAATTTCCGTTCAGGGGCCCACCCAATGGGACATAATGCCGGGTGAATACACCCATACCTGCTCTCCAGTAGCAAAGTCTCGCCCCCGGCTGTGAGTGACATAGACATGGCACTGCTTAACACCAGCGGCCGCCAAGTGTTTACGCGCCAACTCCATGGACCCGGAACAGTTTGTCCTTCAATGTAAAAAAATAATCCAACCCAGGCTTCGTGGGTAAATCCGGGTGGGGAGGTGGTCCGAACACGAGGTCCACTGGAGTGCGCAGCTCGCGCCCGAACATTAAGGCAGCTGGCGTTAGCTGTGACGACTCCTGCACTGCTGTGCGGTATGCCCAGAGCACGAGAGGCAAGTGTTCGTCCCAGTCCTTCTGCCGATCGCTGGTAAGCACTGCAAGTTGTGTGGTGAGAGTCCAGTTAAAGCGTTCCACTAAGCCATCGCTTTGAGGATGAAGGGGCGTGGTGCGGGTCTTTTTCCCCCCGAGGCGCTCGCACACTGCCGCAAACACCTCCGCCTCGAAATTTTGCCCCTGATCGATGTGTAACTGCTCCAGGGCGCCGAATCGGCTGAAGACCTCATCTACCAGCACTCGAGCCGTAGTGGAAGCACTGTGGTCAGGCACAGCAAAAGTCTCCGGCCACTTTGTGAAATAGTCCATGACTACCAGCACATAACGGCTACCGCGATCGGAAACGGGAAACGGTCCGGAGAATTCTTTGCCGTGCAGAGGTCGCATCGGTGAAAAAAAGAGTTCGGTATCGGTATGACAGCCTGGCCAGTAGAAGCGAGCGCGCAAACGCTGCAGAGTTTTAGTTACCCAGAAGTGTCCACAACCTGAATGTCCATGAACCAACCCCAGTACACATGTCCGCAAAGCCCTCGGTACCAGCAGCTGAAAGCATTCACCCGCGACAGACAGCCGTTCCCAGCGGCGGTAGAGTAAACCTTTGTGCAACATGTTTTAGAGAGTGTTCTATGTCGCAACCGTACACGCGCTCTTCAACCCGCTCGCAGTACCGACAACGCGCTTTGCTGCACGGCCGGCGGGATAAAGCATCGGCGTTAGCGTGTAGTTTTCCCGCTCGATGTTGAATGGTGAAGCTGTAGTCTTGTAATCGCTCGAGCCAACGCGCTAACTGCCCCTCGGGCTCTTTAAAACAGAGCAGCCAAACTAGTGAAGCGTGATCGGTCCGCAGCAAGAAGGTTTGCCCGTATAAGTACGCCCGGAAATGTTTTAAAGCCGCGACGACCGCTAACAGCTCGAGCCGCGTGACGCAGTATTTCCTCTCGGGTCCAGACGATGCGATATTGCCTGAAATAGGCGATAACATGTTCTTTGTTCTCGGAAACCTTAGACAGTACAGCCCCCAGACCTACATTGCTTGCGTCCGTGCCGAGGATGAACGTGCGAGATGCATCGGTATAATCGAGAACGGGAGACGTGACCAAAGCTTTACGCAACTGAGTGAAAGCACGCACATGCACAATGTCCCAGCGAAACGGCTGATTCTTTTTCATTAGCCCGTGCAGCGGCCTTTCAATCGTGCCGAAGTCTTTCACGAAATGGCGGTAGTGAGAGGCTAACCTGAGAAAAGTCCGTAACTGCGACACATTTACCGGTTCGGGCCAATTCTGTACTTCAGCAATTTTGGCTGGATCGGTAGCAATCCCTTTAGCACTAATCATGTGACCCAGAAAAGCGGTCTCTTGCCGCAACAGCTGGCACTTTTTGGGGTTAAGCCGCAAATTCGCCCTCCGGATAGCCAGAAATACTTCCCTTAAGTTGTCTAATGCGCCCTCAAACTCTTTTCCGTGCACCAGTAAGTCGTCCAGGTAAACTACGCAACGGTTGCGAGGGATATCCGCAAGTACTTTCTCCATCAACCGTTCAAAAGTGGCTGGAGTGTTACATTGGCTGAAAGGCATACGCTGAAATTACCATAGCCCTTGCCCGATCGAGAACGTGGTTTTAGGTCGTGCTTCCGGGGCGAGCTTTACCTGCTAGTACCCGCTACGCAGATCCAGTGAGCTAAACCAAGCCGAGCCCGCCACGTGTTCTAACGCATCATCTATCCGCGGCAATGGAGTCCTTACGCGTTACCTCGTTTAACCGCCGGTAGTCTACACAAAACCGCCAAGAATCGTCACTCTTTCGCACTAGCACAACTGGTGAAGACCATGGTCCGGACGCCCGAGTCGGCCATCTCACGTAGAGTGGTCACGTAGGAGTACATTACTTAGACAAGACACATCAGGATGTACATGCTTTCTCTCTCTCTCTCTCTCTCATTTTCTCTCCCTCAAAACATCATCTGTCACACTGTTAAAAACACTTCAATACAGTGGTTACCTAATCGGAGCGTTGGTTTTACCGTCGCGGCGCTCGGTGGCAGCATTTGGGTTTGTGCGTTTGCTGGCTTTTACCACTGAGTGGCGCTATATAACTACAGACTGACACCTCATGCCTTAGTTCAGTCTCTGCAGGATTAATGAGACGTGCTCCTTTAGAACTGCACGTAGTAGCGGATAAAATCAAGTGAAACACTGTAGTTTAACGAATTCATAATCACAGTACTCAAATTACAGTACAAATGTAGAATTCAAATTAAATCAAATCTTATTAGGATCAAATTTAAGCACAATAAATGTTAACACAGTGAGCCTTTAGATTTTATCACTTGTAATTAGAAAAGAAGCGTGTAGGGTTTTGTGTCATCTTATATCTTGTGTTCTTTAAATTTGTAGTAGATTTATTAACTGAAATAAATGACC
>JAQMYJ010000004.1:4256117-4266625 GCA_030014305.1 Clarias laeviceps | reverse complement strand
TGATATAGTAAACGGTACTATAATAACTTCATTAATTTTCACCTTCCAAACTGTGTGTATATTTATATGTGTGTGTGTGTGTGTGTGTGTGTGTGTGTGTGTGTGTGCGCGTTTAAGTAGCGTAGTTTCATGTGTCGTAGATTAGTCAAATAAATTCTCGTTTCTTTATAAAGAACTGTTGTCTTGATCATGTATTTTAAAGTCTAAATATTTGCCCAGATCTTGTTACCTTGCTCATAATTGGTAAATACTAGATGTTGTGTTATCATCGTTGGCCATGTGATAAACAGAACTGGTAAGATAAACTAAATTGTGCTAAACGCTGAACGGGTAGTCGATAAAGTGTACATTATAAATTTTGATTCAGTCAATCAAATTAACCTGAATCGTTAAAGATTCGATACACCTCTGACCCTGAGCTAAACATTACATATTAATGGTGAAGAATGCGTTGGGCACTGTGTCCACATTAAAATGTACAATGCGACAGTCATTCGTTGTCTTTATTATGTAAACCCTACAGTTAATTGCATCGTCATTCGAGATCACGACGTCTTTGGATAATCCTCTGTGTCCTCTATGTTTAATCTGAAGTTTAGTCTTCAGCTCTTCACTGTAATGAACACCTGTTGCTTTTCGAACCTTTTTTTCCCCTGATAATGTTCCAATACTTCTGGCCCTTGAGATGAGAATCCCAGAAAATTTTAAACATTGATGAATTTTCCAGCTGATGGTTTTGACTTTTGATCTTCTCGGTCCGTGATTGAGGATGTTTCCGTTCCAGACTCTGCCGTTTACTCTCAGACTCGTAGTGATGAATCCGTGTCTCGTCAGCAGTGTTGATTCTCTTTAAGAAACTTTGACCTTCATTAGAGCATCGCAGCAAATTGTGTTTGCAGAAATCCAAACGCTTCTGTTTACGCTCTTCCTTGAGTTGTACACCCACAGACCACAAAAAATAAACAAATAAATAAATAAATTATGAATCACAGCACGCTGCTTATCTTTCATGCTCGCGTCGAGGTAATGAACTGGTGTAAGACGTTCACACCTGCGGAGACGGCAGCCTTGAACGGAAAACGGTTACAAGACAGTGCGGACAAGGGGAGCTTTAATCTCTTCTCCAACCTTTGCTTTTCTTTTTAATCAGTATACTTTTTTAAAACAAGTACGAGTAAATAGGCGCACTCATTTCAGCTCATGGTAAAGTGTAGGGCCAAGCCCACCAATTTGAGTCAAACTACCGAAGTAGAGTTGAGTTAGACAGAGAGTCTAGAACTTCGCCAGTCCAAACTCACCCTCCTGCTTCTTGGTCTGTGAACTCACTTTACAAGCGTCGGTGTCAGACAGCAGCTTTCCTGACACTCGCCTACATCCATCCATCCATCATTCCTGACCGGCCGTAGCTCAGGGAACGAGCGGCCGCAGGAGCCTATTAGCTGCCAGGGTGAGCAGCGGGCACTGGTGCCAACCAGAGAGGCAGCCAATTAGGACCGGAGTCAGTCCAAGCAGAACAGCGGCAGCGCTCGACAGAGACGAGGAGGGAGGAGAGGGAGGAGAGCGCGGCGTGGAGAGTATGGCGGGCATGACAGCATCTCTGTCTTTCACACAAATCAGCTGCAGGTGAGTCGGATCAGCGGGGGGGGGGAAGAGGGCGGCCGTGGTTTCATAACGACCCCGAAACCACACGCCACCGAGGACTGGTCAAAGAGGACTATTAAAGAGGAAAGTAGAAGAAGAGCGATGAAATAACGAACGTCTCAGCTCTTGTTTTTAAGCACATGTACTTTAATTAGACACAGATTGCATCATTGTGCCAGGAGATACAAATACTTCAAACTAAAAACAAATCAAGTAAAGAAATAAATAAAAAAAATTATAATAAATGGAGAAGTTGTTTCAGAGAAGAAAATGCACGAGGAGGGAAAAAAAAAAGAATATTAGAGAAGACAGGATGGGAAGACAAAAATAAGAGAAGAAAAAAATTTTTAAAACGGGAGAAGAAAAATGAAGTGAAAAGAAAGACAAAAGGAGAGGAGACAGGAAAAGAGGAGGAAAAAAATTGAGAACAAAGGAGAAGGAAAAAATTGAAGAGAAGATGGGAGAGAAAAGAAGAGAATAAATGAAAGGACAGGAGAAGAGAAGACAAAAGGAAAAAGAAGAAAAGAGAAAACAGGAAAAAAAAGATGATGGGAGAAGACGGGAGAAAAAAAGAGAAGACAGGAAAACAGAATAAGAAAAGGAATGAAAGAAGAGAAGAGAAAGATGGGAAAAGATAAAAAATAATAGAAGAGAAGAGAAGCTGGGAGACGAGGCTGTGCCTTCACAGATTGGAGGTAGAACAGTTTGTCTCCTCATCAAACCATGAGGACAAAGTAAATCAGAAAATCAAGCTTCATTCTGCAAAGCAAACAAACAAAAAATTGGAAAAGAAATAAAATAAAAAGTGGTAAGGAAGGATGAGGCTCGAGGAGTTGCCTCTAAAAAAAAAAGTTACAAACAAGTGAATGAAGGACAAGTGAACGAGAGAAGACACACTGTAGTGATGTACACAACCCCACGATGAGGAGAAGCAATTTGCTCCCGATAAACCCCGTCTTTATCGCTGGTCAGAGGAACCTTTTCACCAGCCGGAGTGTTTGAGTGACAGGCTAGAGAAGGTCAGAGTGCCATGTTTACCGGCACACCTCTTGTGTCCTGTGGGGTTTTTATTTAAAAGCCTGCTGTTTACTTAAGACTAAAGACAAATTTACAGCCAACCTTGGCGTCAAGGAGAAAATAAAAAAAGAAACGGATGAACGAACAAATAAATAATATAAATAAATAAATAAATAAATAAGAGCCGGCCTCCTTCGTACTGTATAAGCAGCACAACTCAAACCTCAGCAGGTCCTCTTTAGAAGCAGGGAAATTCAAATTATCAGTCAGGAGCAGTCGTCTCTATCTAAAACCTAACAGCTCTTTATTTAACATACGGATTTGCAGAGCGAACACTTTGCTGGAACGTTCTGACGAAGCGGAAAAGAGGAAAAGCGACTCTTTAAACACATGTATAAGCTTTAGTCTATATGACGTCTCTGTCCATCCGAGCATCAAATAAAGTGGGCGAGTGGACGAGGGGACTGTAGGACCTGGAAACTCATTAGAGGATTAGAGGCAAGGGTGAGAGGTCAGGGGTCAACAATCGATCCTAAACACAGTACATCGCCTTATCTCAGTGGTTAAGGCATTGGACTACGGTTCGGAAGGTCTCAGGTTCAAATCCCACAACCACCAAGTTCCTGTTGGGCCCTTGGGCGAGGCCCTTAACCCTCAACTGCTCAGATGTATAAAGAGATAAAAAAAAAAAAAAATGTAAGTCGCTCTGGATAAGGATGTCAGCCAAATGCCTAAGTGTAAATATACTGAGAAGAAATTTAAAGATTTAACTGATTCTTCAAGCAAGACAAGTAACTGATTCATTTATTTAGAAAATAAGAAAAAGTAAAACATTTTAATATGCACATGCTATGTTATGGAAATTCTTCTTTTTTCATGATAGAATTTATGTAGAAGAGAAGAGGAAAAAATGAGAATAGAATACAGGAGAAGACAGGAGAAGAGAAGATGGGAGAAGAAATGAGAAGAGAAAAGAAGATGAGAGAAGAGAAAAAATTAGCAGAGAACAGAAGTGAAGAAAAGAGACGAGAAGACAATAGAAGAAATAAGAAATGAAGACAAGACAGAGGAAGAAATGAAAGGAGAACAGAAGAGAAAAAAAAATGAGAAAAAAACTGAAGAGAAGGAAAAAATAGACTGAAAAAAACAGAATAGAAGATTTTTAATTAACGAATACGCCTTCCTTTAATTTGTATTACAGAACTTATTTAGAATTCAATAATTTTCTAAAAGACGACCCTGAAGTGTTCTCAAACATCCCTTACTTTAAGGAAAAAAAAACCTCACCAGCAGCACTTTTCAGAGAAACTGTGATTTATTACTGCTGATGGGGATGAAGCTGAACACACAATCAGCAGCGCTGCTCCTGCACCAGTCTGTATAAAGCCTTGAACTCTCTGACTGGTCGGCTTTCCATAATGAATCGAGCGCATATATGGTTTTCCACATAATAAATATAAGACCAGAGATATTTTTTTATGAACCATTATGCGTACAGGTGCATACAGTGGTGGCCAAAAGCAAGAAAACAACATGCTTCATGCATTAATGTTATGTCTGTGCACAAAACAGGTGATGTCGCTAATTAGGTTCTAGCGTATCTGGGTGAAAATGTCTGTGCTAATTAACTGAACAACTAGCTACGGCTATGTGACACAATGGTGTGCGGCTTCTGTAGCTTCACGTCCTGGGTTTTCTCCGGACCTAAAACTATTGGACAAGTAGGAATCAAAAAACCTTTTTTCAAAATCTTCTGTATATGATTTTCAAGCAGGCATGGACTGAGTACTGCAGTGGTCTTTTTGACTCTATTTGACTTCATACTAAATATTGACTTGTATAGCAATTTCATTGCATAAAAAAAACAAAAAACATACTAATTATTATTATTATTACAGTACCTTGATTGTCATTATTGGAAAAAAACATTGAGAATGTCATTAAAACACTGAATTTCAATTCTTTCTCAATACTTTTGGCCCCACCGAATGGCCTGTGGACTGGAAAGTGGTGTTATGATCATCCTCGCTAATGCTAACTCTACTGGGGTTTTGTCTATATGGACGGGACTCTTGGACGAGTTCACAGCGTTTAAAAAAATACATTTATTAAACTTCATTCACGATACAATACTGACCAATACTTACACATTGCGTACAGAAAGTACAGAATTCAAAGAATATGATGAAAGGAAGCTCACAGGTGAAATGGATGAGAAGCTGATCTTAACATTGTGAAGTTCAGCCCATGAGACTATAACCTGAAGCTGGAATTCTTTCCTCCAAGTCGATGGTTGAATCTAGAATCAAATCTGTGACTCATGAGAAGAGATAAGGGGTCCAAGCACTTGCACAAGAGGCCCCGTTTTTTTTTTGTGTATTTTGTAGGACTATCCGGAGATATACCGTCCAAACCATTTGCGATTTATTTCCCGAGCTAGGGACCGAGGATGGAAGGATGTGGTGGTTAAAAGTTCTATTGTCTCAACAAATCACAATCCTGCAGCCATCAGGCAAGTCGCTCTCGACACTGGGGCAGGAGATTGATGACTTGCTGCTTGATTGAAGCGTTTGCTCCAGGGAGTGTGCCATGTCTGAATAAAATAATGTGTTTTATGATTGATTGGAGACGCAGTCTTCGCTGGAAGGCGTGAGTCACCCAAATTCAAAGTGCTTGTTCAGAAATTTGCTCTCGACGACGTGGTTTGTTGTAGGATAACTTCCGATTTGGAATTGCGCAGGGATTTTAAGGTTTGATCTGTATCATTCAGTGATGAGACCACGGCTGAAGAAAGACATTGATTGGTTGGAAAAAAAAAAAAAAAAACCCTGACGAATTAAAAACCTCATTACAGGAATTAATGCTAAATATCTGAGCGTTTGAACAAAGCCATAGCAAAGGAAGGGATGGAGAAAAAGTGTCTCTCATGTTTTTAAGATGGCCCCAATATTCTACATAAAGACAAGAAACACTAGTGTGCTTTATGAACAACCGGTTAGCTAATATTTGAAGAAAAATCCATAGAACAAGAACAAACTCAATAAAATAAACGATCCGGAAACATCACGTCTTGAGCAGAGCTTTCTAACATTTTTTCTAAATGATTTGCTCTGGGTTAACGTCATTATAAACCTTCAAATTGATAGAAAGAGGCATTTAAGGCAAAAGTTGATTCAAGGTTTCATTTGAACAGGATTTGATTATTTAGAAGCTGACACAATAATTACATTAAGCGTTTAAATTAACACCACGAGCTACAAACGGCTACGTACTGGCAAAACCGCTGCACAGTTATTTAGCTGCATACTGATGATGTGATGAAGCAAAATCACTTCACCACCATTTTCCAACAGAAAGACGGAGCATGAGCGAGTCATCCCACTTTGGATTTTATGCTTTGCAGGTGCAATTAAAGTTCAATCAAACTCAAATTTGAGTACTGAGCACTGAGACAGACCCCTGTATGAGCCGGGGTGAGAAGCGTCTCAGATTGTACAAGCATGGAGGAAAAATTCTCTTCACTTCTCAGGTTGAATGATTCGCACATTTGCTGTGACGCCGGGTTAAAATACGAGACGCCGAATTGTTAGGAGTAAGAGGTCTCCTGCGTGATACGACAACATGAACACGAAGGGGGTTGTAGGGCTTTTTTTTTCTTTAATTGAGATGTTCTTAGGGAACTGCTTGCGGCGAAAAATTAAATAAAATATTGAACAGGTTTGCAAAAAGACTTCCTCTGTGAAATGAGTCAACACAAAGCACACGACTTTTAGGACTACTGAATATAAATACAACAAGGTAGGTGAAAATTAACTAGGCAGTACAGGGAATCCCCGACTTACAAACGCTCGAGTTACGAATTCTCGCAGATACGAACAGACCGCGGTTCTACTTTCGTTTAAATCATGGAAGTACTGTAGCTCACGTGTATTGTACAAAAAATAGACACTGCAGTGCCACAGATACCAATATTTACAATTATATACAATATTTTCAGCGTGTAAGGGAATGTATAACATGTGTAAAGTCCGATTTTTGTGTGTGTGTGTGTGTGTGTGTGTGTGTGTGAGTGTGGGAGAAATGAGTCGAACTGTTTCAATGAATCAGTCCGGGAGCACGATGATAGAAAATGTCTGTCCTGTAAAGCTGTCCTGATGCTGAATAATCCTAATTTCACAAAATCCTCAACAATTTCCAATACTTTACCTTCCAATACAGTGGAAAAAAGCTTTGAGACAAAATGCCGTCTGGGATTCCTCTTGTGATTTAAAGGCGCATAGACAACACTGTTACATTTGACAAGTGAGATCCTAATTTCCTTAGGCGTGGTTACAGTTTTTTGGCCACATGATGACAGTGTGGGGAACAGAGATTTAGTCAAGTGGATTGGTATGCTTTACATTGTATATTCATGTTAAAGGCGTATAAGTCTCACTTTGTCGGACTTGAGAACAAATCCAACTTAAGAACACGCTCCTGAACTACTGTAAAATCGCAGCATGCTATGAAGTGTTGAGTTGCATTGTTCTTGTGCAGAGATGGTGGCGTACAGTGAAAGGGAGGAATGCAACATTACGTCCATAGATGACAAAAAAAAATGATGAGCATAGGCTCACTGAACGATGCAAGAAGAAGAAGTGACATATAAAGTTGAAATTTAAAAATTTGCTTTAATTTTCCTATGTAATAAATTGTGTGCAATTTGTTTCAATAAATTTTTAATGCTTAGTTTTAATGCTAAGTACTTTTCACCCATGCTGTAATAGGAAGTACAGATCATCGACATTAACACTACTATTGATTAATCTATTAATGTTAAAAAAATAATAATAATTTAAGCGGCGCAGACCAATCGTTAAAAGTCTTAGTAATGTACGTATGACACAAGGTATGTACAAACAAATGTGCAGTATCAAGATGTAACGCTTAAAATTGTGAAAATCGTAACAAACTAAACCTATAAATTACCCGTTTAACAAACACACACTACTACTACTGTGTCTCAGCTATGTGAGGTCCACCATAACTATGCTATAAACAGCAGAGCTATAAGTTTGGGATCCTGACAGAAGGACGAGTGCTGAGAGAAGAAGGAGAAGCCCTGAATATCCAGCTGTAGCGCAGCAACTGACTCGTGTCATCATGAGCGCAGCAGATTTGGCCCAGGTAATTGGCGAGGCTAATTTTGGCACATTGCAGCAATTCTGTGTGAATGCAGCGGAGCGGTCACGAGTACAGATTCTATTGTAGGTGACACGCAGAGACGACAGGCCGAAGCTGGACCTGAATCCTGATGAGGCCGAGATCGATAGATATCTCCTGGGATGTGAAATGAGGGGAGAAATAAATAAATAAATAAATAAAAATAAACTCAGTCTCTCTCTCTCGCCTTCTCTTTTGCACACTCTTACATTGATATCCACACAAAGCATTTAACTTTTTGTTCCTGGCGTTTAAAAAAAAAAAAAAAAAAAAAGAAACAATCTGGGGCATGACAATACATCAAAAAGCGGCAGATCAATTACGGCACGAACGTCAGATTCCTCCCCTTCAATCACGTCTAAAACTGAAAGAGAAGAATATTACATTGTACATAAAGGGACATTTCTACTTCTCATTAATCTGAATGACATGCACGCAGGCTGAAAGTTTTTAAAGTGACTATTCAAAAGAAAATTAAAAGGGTTGCAAAAGTTTACACCCTCATGATTAAAAAAAAAAAAAAAAAAAAAAACGTTTTTGGTACACTTGATACTGAAGTGAATAATCTAAATATTAATTTATCATAAGTATTAACTAATAATAACATGTATACCACATAATAATGAAGGCCATCTATTTCTTTTTTTTTCCTGATTTAACAACTACTCGGGTCAAAAGCTCACGCTTTTCAAACTCATTTCCCTAATTTTCTATCTGACACTGTAAAGCTGCTTTGGGACAGAGACAAAAAAAAAGTATATAAATAAAAGTTAACTGAATTTATTTTATATAACATTTCGACACTTCGGAAATGAATGTTGTATTTTTTTTTTTCTTCTTCAGGGTGATGAAGGAACAGCTGTAAAATTTCAATATAAGTTGGTGTCCACTTTATTTTGTGCTATTTTGTACAGGACTAGTCCATGGTTTGGACACACCTTCTAATTCAATGTTTTTTGTTTAATGAGTTATTTTCTACTTGTTTTTCCAAAACTATAATGGTTATTACTCAGTTGTTATTTTAAGACATGACGGTCAGCTGTTCTGAAACAGCTATTGTGTCAAGTGCATCTGCAAAACCCATCCAACACCATGATGAAACTGTCCCTCATGAAGACCTTCCCAAAAAAGCAAGACCAAAACTTTACCCCTGCTGCAGAGGAGAAGTTCATTTAGAGTCACCAACCTCAGAAATCACCAATTAACAACCAGCACCTCAGATTAGAGCCATTATGAAGGATTTACAGATAATAAGTAGCAGATATACATCTCAATATCAACTGTTCAAAGGAGATTATTACAGAATTTGGACTTTTGATCGATTATGTACAAAAACATTTGCATTTGTATGTACGTACTGTGTTAAAAATCTGAATACACCTTTCTAAATAAAAGCTACCCTTGGTGGGTGCTACATCTCCTGCAATAAGGAATGCTAAAGCTTAGCACCCTTTTTTATGTATTCAGCGTGTAATCCCTCACCTCATATGATTAAACAGTTTGTTTATGCAGTGTTCTAAACTCCCAAAACCCTCACGCTCACGTACAACCGCTGGCCCATGCAGCTGAAGGTTCAGGACAAAAGAAACGCATGAAAGCCAAGGAGTCCAGCCTGATTGGACAAAGGACGAAGCAAATCATCTTTGAAAGGTCCATCTAGTCGTGGCGTGCTGAGTACAGCAGAACTGCACATTACCTCCGGCAAGTACTTTCAAGCACTTATTGATGTCTTAGAGGCGATTTAAGCTCATTTCAATTTCCAATTACAAACGTGCTACAGCCGACATCGTCCTGCGATATAAGGCCCAGGTATCGATCGGCATCATATCCACACTGCTGTACACCGATTTTCCATTCGTTAAAAAACAGCTAAACATGTCGCTGCATAAATCTTTTTATTGTTTGTTTGTGTTTTTTTTTTTTTTTTTGCAATAAGAAATCATGAGAAAACCTTGAAAACATGAGTCATGCAGTTAATCAGCTTCATAAACACATGTATAGCAGTAATGAAAACTCTGTACTGTAGATGCAGTGCCAGTGATGCGTTAATTATTATTATAATTATTTATTTGTGAACGTGAGGAAGAGAGTAAGAAAAAAAAAAAATCTGTGACGTTATCCAATAACATTTCAGCAACCAGTCTCTAATTCTGCACATGTACAGTTTGTATACACTGTTAAGACTAAACGTGAATGAATTTGAACTGAACAACGTTGATCACCAACTATACACCAACAGACTGGTGAGAGGATGATGAGCACCCAAGGCTCACCCACACCCACAGAGACCAGAGGCCCATCCAGTCCAATCCCTCAAAAATAGGTCAATGCTGGAAACGGAAGAAAGACACCACAACACGCAGTACACCACAGTCTGTCATGCACAGTCATACAGGTCCAATCCAATTAGGCCCCACGCCGCAAATGACAGCACCCAAAAGATCTGCTGCCACCGCCCTGGTGCCACATACCACATCACACCCACAGATATACATCATACCCCACTATACCTTTAGGATCGGATATTACATAATCGTGTACATACCTTTAGGATCGGATATGACATAATCGTGTATATATGTTTACGATCGGATATGACATAACCGTGTATATACCTTTAGTCTTAACCTTTAGGATCGGATATGACA
>JAQMYJ010000004.1:4235128-4255128 GCA_030014305.1 Clarias laeviceps | reverse complement strand
TATGACATAATCGTGTATATACCTTTAGGATCGGATATGACATAATCGTGTATATACCTTTAGGATCGGATATGACAATCGTGTATATACCTTTAGGATCGGATATGACAAATGTGTATATACCTCAGAGTTATTATGAGAATGAGATTTTCTTTTATTATTATTACTGCTACATGACTGTCAGATTTATTGAGTATGTAGCGAGGGAGAAAGAGAAGTGAAGTGATACTGAAACACAAACATGTAGGGAGGAAAGCATGAGCAAAAATTTTCCTCCTGTATAACTGACAAAAAACTTTTTTAAAACATCATTAAGCTCTACAAACATCACAGTCAGCAACTGAATACACTTTTATAGGCATGAAGACACTCAAATATTAGGAACTTTAATTAAGAGAGATTGAAAAATCGACATGACGATGTTTTAATTAGTAGAAGAACCTGTAAAGTGTAATGTGTGTACACAGGAGCAAGGCTTTCGTAAAGGAGTGCCCAATTTATAAACTCACAAACCCATTTATCTGGAAACACACACACACGCACACACATTGCTGCGGACGGGAATTATAGTATCACACCGTCCTAATCCAAACGATTCAATTTGATATTACGGAGCTGGAACAACGTGTGAAATGAGCGATATAATCAATACTGCAGCTTTGTAAACAGCTCACACACTCCGGGGCGTGCAGTGTTCAAAATAATCGACCTGTCACAACCAATACAGGAAGCGCTCGTCTCAGGAATGTGTTTACAACGCGCAATATGCTGCGAAAAAAAAAAAAAAAAAAAAAAAAACACACACAAACACAAAAACACACACACACACACGATACAACACATCTCTGCGATCACTTTTTTTTTTTTTTTTAGATTAACACAGATGTTTATTGATTATCTTCAAGCATCGGCGGCCTCCTTCTTCACCAAAATCATGTAGTATATTTTTACGCACTTGTTTGAGAGGTGTCGTAAGGAAGCTCTACGGAGTCAAGAAACCTCCGTTATGTCTGTTAGGGTCGTAAGTTTGTTTGTTTTCACGTGCGGTTTACCAGGAAATCAATTTCCAATTGGCCATGGAAGTCTCAAATCTCACGAAGGCCATTAAGGGGGGAGAAAACTAATCTTATAAGTAATCAGAGGAAAGTAAACACAGTCATTTAATTACTCATAACGTTGAAGAGACGTTTGATTTCAAGGAGATAAATCTGAAACTTGGGCTGTTACGGTCTCGCAGTGGTGAGCATAAGGTGATTATGTCACTGCTGACATTTTTCAAATACAGCGATTAATATGCGTTTCTAGTGTTTTTTTTGTGTTGTTGCTCCGGACAGGCTCTCTCTCTCTCTCTCTCTCTCTCTCTCTCACTCTCTCTCCATCTTTCACTTCACTTGAGTACAATCACGTGACAAATGCTGAAATTTTCACTGATTTTATGGCTTTCACTCTCAAAAAAAAATCTCTTTCTAAAGCCTTATGCATGTCCCGAGGTTTTATTTACATTATTATTACAACTCAAAGCATGAACCTGTTACCTTCCAATGATTAAGCTCATAAACCCTAAAGCTGATAAAAAAAAATAAAATAATAAATAAAAATAAAAAAACAGGTCAGATATTAACTATATAAAAATGAGCAATATGTACTACGTGTGAGATTTTACTAGGTTTGCGCATCTATGTGAAGCAAACATATTTAGTCACTTAAATTGCATTCTTTCTTCAACGAGTTCACACGGGTCTCAGAGCTCTCCCCAAAGTGTGAGTGTTAATACTCACAGCTTAAATTCCCCTCAGATAATGTATTTTCAGTAACAGTGTGAATGAGATACTACTGAACCCTGCGCCTTCAGAAAACTGCAGTGGTGAGCAACAAGCCAGAGAGAGGGTTTCTCTTGTATGAGGTCACAACGGGGGGGGGGGGGGAGCTGGGGGGCACGTTTTATTATTGGCATGTTTAAACCCCAGGCAATACAAAAATGAAAAATTAGTTTGTTTTTGTCACTCGTGCACACTGGAGACCCCTCCATCATTAAAATTGTAAAAAAAAATGAATCCTGCATAATAGGTGCCCTTTAATACACTCAGGGCTTTGACGCACTGAGGCACAGAAACAATTGCTGCCAGCGTTTACGTTATTTTTGTTCTCCGTTCTCGGGTCATGCTTGTGTATTTTTCCTCTCTGATACAGCAGGTGGCAGTGTGCTCCTACCTGGTTTGTGAGCCACCATTAAACACAAGTGAAGAAGAGAAAAAAGTAAGTTAACCTTCACGCTACGTCTAATATTACTGATATCTCAGGAAAAATGTCAAGAGTGACTCTCTCATGTGCCTTCCTACTTTATCAGCTATGGCTGAGATTGGAATGAGATTGCCTCGCGCGCACTGAGATTTCAGGGGACAGCGGCGACACTGATGACATCACATCTAAACTGCGATCTACTTCCTGATCTACGCAGTATCGTCCTCGAGACCACTTCAGTTCCCGAGCATGGAACGATTGTGTTCACACTGATCCAAATCAACCAGACTTTGGGGGTCCAGTGTTATCAGAAATGCTCCAGGGACCCTAATGTGAAAACAGCCTTGAAAAATGAAAAAAAAAAGTGTAACTAAAGTAGTGTAATAAAGTGAGTAAAAATAGGTTAAAGACTAAAGAGCACTTAAGTGCATTGTCAAATTTAAAGAAAAGGCAAAAAAGACATTTAAAAGTCAAAATAAAAAAAATAATAAAAAGTGATCTCAATCTATTTTCACCAACACAACATTCAGTGATACTACGTACTTCAACTTCTGAACGGTCATATAAATGTAATATCAACAATATGGCAGTTATCCTGGGTACCAATAACGCACTACAGTCCACGCAATAACGTTTAAATATTTATCCCACCTCATGTAAAAACCGGACGCCGGGTGAGACACACAAACACACAAATCGGTCACACGTAACCGATCAGCCCTTCCGATCTCCCATCAGACCTCGCGGTCGGCCATCGGGACTCTGACATTTCACCTCGCGCTGGTCACGACCCTCCCGTTACGGCCGCTCTGCTCCTCGCCCGGAGCGACACCGGCGTGATGGAGCACTGAGCCGATCTGTGCTACTTCACAATTTGTAATTATACTCCATCTTATTCACTGCAGTCCATAATTAGCCACATTCGCTTGCTGGGGTTGTGCTGGAGGTTAAGTTCTTACCTGAAGCGATCCCGAACACGGAGCGGATTACAGTTTTATGAGACAGCTAAAGACGCAAAAATTGGCTCAGAAATGGGTTTATATTACAAATAAATGTTTTATGGTGGGATTGGAATAATAAAAAAAAATTCCACTAGGGCATAAGCTGGGGCATTAAAGAGGGACTGCATTTAAAAAGCTGACATCATAATTGCCTTGTTATTATTTAAGGATGTTGTCTTATAATGTTAACAGTCATCTTGAACACTTTTTTTTTTTTTTAAATGCCGGTGTATGTATGATTTATGGATTGATTACTCACCAAGAGCTTAATTCGGAGACGCTCCTCCTCGGCGGTGACCCTCTCTCTCAGCGCGGCTCTCTCCGCGGCCAGGATTCTGCTCACCTCGTCCTGAACGTGGGCCTGAGCGTCTGCGTGGGCCTGTGCCTTCACTCGGGCACGCTCCTTCTCCAACCTACACATACATACAGCAAAAAAAAAGAAAAGCGAAAAAAAAAAAAAAAAGTTACAGAGCAGACATAAAAGTCAGACATAACACTCAGTCCATTACCTCTGAAAGAATGCTACATTAGACCCAAGAACACACAGGGAAGTACTTCCACAGCAGTTCGGGAAATTAACCGTGAACGCACATTTTGACATTGTTGCCACTGCCAAGTCAGCTGTACCGCGCCTAATCACCCGTACCTCAGGTTACTTTCATTGCCAAAGTATCGGGAGGAATGTGGGTGGAGTCAGGTTAGGATGAAACCATTACGATCACTTGTCTGATTGGAATTACTTTAACGACTGAACAACACAGTACAATGATATTTCGCTCTTTTTTTGCTTTTATATTCACAGTATTCAGCTGAATGTTTTACGTTTCGAGTCGAACCCCAGACTCGTGATGAAATTTCTAATGAATGAAAGAGGAAAACATTGACATTTACAGGAGCAGACCTCGAGCACAGTGCGGTGACGAGACTCTTAGCCTGCAGTTAAATATTTGAACGGTGCAAACGTTTTAAAGAAGGCTGTCCCAGCAAACATGTATCTGTCGGCAACGTCGTGTCCCTGGCTAAAAAAAAAAATCATCAATTGGTAGAAATATGATCGCAGAACATGCTTTCAGATACGTTTATACACGTCTACAGTTGTCTGGGGTTGCATGTATAGCTGTTGCCCTCCAAGCAAACATTTGGACGTTTGATGACCGCTGATGACAGCTATTGTGAATAGGATAACGCCAAAGACGTCCGTTCAACTTTCATCTTGGAATTATTTTTCAACCATGATGGAACATGTCGGAGGGACGTCATTTTAATTGTCATAAAAGGTCCAAATGTTTGCTGGGGTACGTACGTTAAGGACGATTTACACTGACGTGAATATTCAGCTGATAGAACAAAAATAAATAAATTTGCATGAGAGACGCATCTCTCTGTGTGAACTGCACACACAACCGTTCAACCAACACCACTTGCACGTTACAAGAACTCGGCTGGTAGTTATTGCCACATCCCTGAATTGCCACATCCATGACCTCGATCCGAGACATTTCCACATGCTTGAGGCATTAAAAGGAGGAGTTCTTGGTAGGTAAACATGAAGAAGGAAGTCTGATCATGAGAAAACTTTCTACCTTGCTGGTGTCCAAGCACTAGTGAAACACTGGGATAAGTGCATTAGTGTAGCAGAGGATTATATAGAGAAATAAAGGGAGTTTTTAACTCTCAGAAATGTGTTCTGTTATTCTGCACAATCAAAAGTCCCGGGATTGACTTGAACAGTCCTCGTGCTACACAATTAAGTTAGATTAACATCCAAAGTGGCGTCCGATTCACCGTTTTGGCAGGACACGCTGCCACTGAAGAGCATGTGACATGTAATGTACTGTATATATTATATTATTATACAGGGTGTCCCAAAACATTGACATAATTTCATATTCTAACAACAGCTTTTGTTAGCCTTTTCACTCGAATGATCTCAAACTTTAACAAGATGTGTAAAAACTAAGTTCAATTTTTTCCTTTTAATTCTGTATTGCTGTACAACAGAAACTTAAAAATGAGGCAAAGGTTTAGAAAAGCGTCGTGTTTTCAGTGATGAGCCACGTTTCATACGACTGGTGAAGACAACAAGCATAATGTACGCATTCGGGGGGAAAGAAATCCCCTGTGGTACAGTTGAGCACATAAGGGGACTCGACAAAAGTGAACGTGTTGGAAAAATGTGAAATCGGTTATAAAATCGATATCTGTTCAAATATGTTGGAACATGAAGGCTATTTTAATTTTGTTTGTCTAGGACACGTAGTTACACAGATGTTTACATTTCAAACGGTGTCAAATTTTTGGGGTACACCCTGTATTATTAAGTTTATTATACATAGGTTAGGATGATGATACTGATAATGTGATCACTAGTAATGATCTCCAGATAATCGCTAGTAATGATCCCAAAGTGTGCCAAGTCATTACCGACTGGGTTTTTACTAACAAAGTTCACTATTAAGGAACAGGTTACCGATTTATTTTATTTCTCTTCATTATATTATACATGTTGTTAAGATTTTATAACCTGCGCCGCTCACCCCGTTTTAACCAGGATGCTGCGTTTATACTACGTTTCATTTTAAACTTCCGACATCTCCAGGTGCTCTAACAATGCAACGATGCAACTTCCCCCTCAAAAGATCAACCCGATAAGATTCCACCCACGGCGCTGACGCGACAGATAGCGGCGCTGCCGAGAACGAGACACGAGTTAAAAACTTTCATTAACAAGTTCGACGACTTGTTTGTTTATTCGTGTCTAAAAAGCGCCGGAACGCTAAACAGTCCTCCTAAAACCCTGCTGAACCCTCGGAAACATCTCAGAGTTCGGTCTGTTGCTAGGCAACGTCCCTCGCCACCATGCCGGCGGCGTGATTTGCAGTGTAAACTCTGCAAGATGTAAACTGTAATCTGCGGCGCTCTGTTTTCAATCAAACAGCCACTGAATTCACAAAAAAAATAAAAAAAATAACAGAGCCAGAAGGGATGGATGGATGAACGATGCAAAATATAATTATACCACCTATGCAAACACAAATAACATGGAGGATCTGCAGATACTAAGCAATAAACACACACATACAGAAGGGTAAAAGAAAGACAAACACACACACACACACACACACACACACACACACAGACCTAATGTAATAGGTCAATCTATACTTCAGTACATAAATCTAGAAAGGGCACGATGTGATATTTTGGGTTTGTTTGGAAAGAACACATGTTTGAAAAATAAGAGAGTAGAAAATGACAGTGTATTGTGGTCATAGTGTGTGTGTGTGTGTGTGTGTGTAAGAAAAAAAAATGTTTACTTATTAAACAAGAAAATACAACTGATGCAAGAACAGAAAAATAAGGACACACCTCCTTGCACATTTTATTTAATTAATTAAGGCTGCGTTAATTACATTTAATGTTGCTAGTGAATTTAGGTGGGAAAATAATAATAATAATAATAATAATAATAATAATAATAATAATATGTTTGGCAACATCCAGTTAAACAAAAATAAACCAAAACATAACAAATACTATCTTAAGTTCTGTAAATAGTCATTAAATCACAGAACCTCACACACATTTTGTTCCTAGATAGAATATATTATTACTTAATTGCGAAACTGTCCATTCATCCATTGGTTCTGTGACCTGGGTAATGAAATTTAGAAATCAACCTATTTTCATTGACATAATAGCTGAATAAAAAAAAAAAATGAAAAAAGAGTCAACACTGGTTGTAGAATTTATTACAATTACCTTTTAAAAAATACATTATGTTTGACTCTTTGCTTCTGTAATACATTTGTGTCCATCTTTCAACAAGCTTTCGTTTTCCCTCACTAAAAAATGTTTACGACTGAGCTGTGAGACACGAATGCACCGGTGTCTTCACTTCTTCATCAGAAGTGAGTCTTTGTCCTTGTAGGTCTGCTTTCAGGGGACCAAACAGGTGAAAGTCAGATGGAGCGAGATCAGGACTATAGAAAACAAAGTTTGAGTGTGTGGACAGTGTGGGCAGAAGTGTGCAAGATCAGGACGTCCTCGGATATCAGTCCTCTGTCTTTAATCTGAAGTTTAGTCTTCAGCTCTTCAATAAGTGTCTCACTCTAACGAGCGTTGTTAATTGTTGAACCTTTTTTTCCCCTGATAATTTTCCAATACTTCTGGCCCTGGAGAATCACAGCTACCTGTAAGCATTGATGAATTTTCCAGCTGATGGTTTTGACTTTTGATCTTTTTCTTGGTTGGCGATTGAGGAGGTTTCTGTTCCGTACTCTGGCGTTTACTCTCAGGCTCGTAGTGATGAATCCGTATCTCGTCACCGGTGATGATTCTCTTTAAGAAGATCACTGAACGCTTCTTCCGTGTGCGTCCAAGTGGGCCGTCGCCCCACAGTTACAAATGAACTGGTGCACACCTGCACAGATACGATAGTACGACCAACAGATGTTTTAAATTCAACCGGAGTGCGGATCATTTCTGACTCACCCTCGTATTTATACCCGAGTTACACAAAAAATGAACAAGAATGTTTAGAAGTGAGTATTTTTTTTTCTTTACATCTACGACTGTCGCGTAAATCCCGGTCATGTACCAGTCACCACATATACTCTGGTGTTTCCGTTATACGCTCCTTGATGGCGGTGTTCAAAGTCCTGTATACGGGATTTGTCTTGATCCCCGACAGTCATGCCGAAATACGCCTCGTAAGCTCCGCACATTTTAGCAGACGCTGTCACGGAGAACTTCTTCGCTCTTGTCTTGATAAATTGACCACACAGTTGGCGGAATGCGTCTGGAAAACACTTACAGCTTCTTTCTACCGCTTCTGATTTAGATAGGCCTCATGAAAACTAGAAATAACCTGAACTGGTATTTTGTTTTTAGTAATATATAAACAAAAATAAATATATTTCATTCATACACACACATTTCATATATACATTCATCTTCACACACTTCAGGAAAAGAGAACCTTGTATAAATAGTTTAATACTAAATGTATTGCTATACATTACATATTGATGTATATGATAATATTATGATAATAATCTGATAATATTATTAATATTATATTAACATAATATATCTCATACTATTTTCCTTTTCCTGAAGTGTGTATAAATTTTTTTGGCTGACTCTGTATATACGAGATCCTTATATATAGTGTATATGAGCTGTAAGCCATAATCATCTCAATTATGACAAATCATGGCTTGAACTATCTTGCCTTGCATATAATGAGTCCATCTCGTATATTAGTTTCACCTTTTAAGTTGCATTACTGAAATAAATGAACTTTTGCATGATATTCTAATTTTTAGAGTTTCACCTGTACGTACACATTGTAAAAAATTCTGGCTAAAAATTTTACATTAGCAAGATAAATAGAATTAAAACAAAGTTATGCAGAAAATCCTTGCTACACTGATCTGGAATGTTCTGGAAAATGAGTAAATTTGAAAATTTCATTACGTAAGTAGCAAAGTTTGAAGGTAAGAATAGGCCTTTTCTATTAACTTTAGTCATACGCAATTGGGATATAAAATTTGCAGCCGAAGAACTAGGAAAAAGTTAAAAATGTTAACTTAGAAGTTAACACACAAGCTTAGAAAATACACAGAAAATGCTGATTTGATGATAAAATCACACACACACACACACACACACACACACACACACTTTAAAACCCTTTATTGTGAATGTGCTTTGAGACGCAGGCTTCAAATCTGAGCGTACGCATTTGTATATTCCTACTAGTTCATCATGTGCTTGACTTTATCTGTTTCATTTCTACATGTGTCAGTGCAATACAAAAGTCTGAAGTAAAAGATAATGGGATAGATAGTCTGAGCATCATACCATGCATGAAGGAAGGCATATTCAACTCCATCTACTAAGCAGAGCAGATATTTCGTTTCTAACCGCGTTAGCATTTTCGTTCAAAGCCGAGTCCATTAAAAAGCCAAACTCAGAAGGTCAAACCACAAAGAGAACTAATGGACTGAGGTTTGCGGGAAAGGACGACGAGGCAAATCTTCGCTAAAAGCTCCTTACATCAGGAAGAAAGCGAGGCTGAGAGCTTAGGCTACGTCACGGAGTTCTCCGGTCTTAACTGCAGGAAGCAAACAAGTCAGTCTAAATTATTAGACTAAACTGGGGGGGGAAAAAAACAACAACTCTTCAATATGTCGCTAGAACGGGATTCGTTATAGTCATGAAGCTGGTGTAGATAATGGAATACTCCACAACGGCTAGCAGGCAGGAAGTCTAAAAGCTTGCTGTAACAGATGTAACATAAGCCGCTGTCTAAAGGTGTTAGCGATAATTAAATAAATAAAGTCGAGCGAAGGAAGTATGAGTGTTTGGGAGATATTTTGGTCGCTGCTTATTACATGCTCAGGTCTGAGCTGCTCATACCCAATGCCTGTGGGTCAATAAATAGTGTGGACACGGTGTTCATCTTCAGAGAAGAATAAGTTAAAACAAACTGAAACACTTTGATCCTGTGCCTTCAGTGGCTTACGTGGCTCTCCCACAGAGCTCGCAGCAGGGCGCGTCCAGACGAGAAGAAGAATATTTTCTTATTACGTGCATGACCCGCCGCCATGACCGACGATCAACATGCGAATTGAGACTTTCTCAGCTACATGTAAATTAGCAATGACACAGTAAAGTGACAAATCAAAACCCGAACGATTTGCTCGCGTTCGGTCCAATGTTTCTTCAGTTCCTTCACTTAGAACTTGAGTTTGTACTTAAACAATATTTTATTCTGACAATATTCCCAAGACAATAACGCTTAGAAGGTAGCAGCAGCCTTTATGTTACAGTTAGCTTACATCGCTAACCCTGCTAGCTGTATGATTTAATCGATTTGGGGATTTAATCAATTCTTTGTTAGACGATTTGATTCATTGACTCAATGGCATAAAATTGACAATTTCTTTGAAAAATATACCACAGCTTTTACAGAAAATACAAACTACTTGTACTCTTGTTTCTTGCAAAAGTACTTTTGAGTTTATTGATGTTTGATGTACTTCCAACACCCTTCTGTACTGGATAAGGGAGGAGGTTTAAAAAAGATATTACTGTTTATGCTTTATATGAGATTTAAACAATCAACACAGCATTTTAATGTTTATTATTTGATTGTAATATTTTCAATGGTTTATAATACTTCAAAACCAGTAAGAAATAAAGCAATTTGGAGGAAATCAAACAGTAAACTAGTGAATTAGTGCCAAGGAATCAAATCTAATCAAAAATCGTAATGGCCAGTTAATATTCATTTGAACCAAGTTTTAATTTTGTTAGCAGATGATTCTGACACAACATTTAGTTTAATTTAACATTATTTTAATGGCAGCATTTATCGCCTACAAAAAAACACGCTAGTTTGAACCACATATTTACTCTTTTCATTTGTCAACATTCCTATCCATCCTTCGTTTTAGATATTTTCATTATGTAACGTGCCACAGACAAACATTTCATAAGTTTACATCTTGAACAATTAACACCTGGACAGCTGCTTTAGATTTTGTTAAAGATGTGATTATTTTTGGCACAACAATTGAAGCCATGCGTGTAACTATTAACCTGTAAAACCTAACAGCTGTTTTCTTATACAGTACGTAAAACTGCACAAATCTGTGTGTAAAACTACTGATTTTAAGCAATGAGTTTTCACTCCAAATATTGACTGTTTATTTTATTACTCTTAATTGCTCTTTATAGTAGTTTCTTTTATGTAAAAATGTTTTCAAAAGCATCTTTTGCTTATGCCATATTTTTGTATGTGCCCATGACTTCAGCTGTTAGGTTTTACTGAGCTTGCTGGAGAATATGAGTTTCTTCTGGTAACTGTCGTCACACTCGTTGCTTTCTATTTTTATGTAAATCCCAGGAGCGTACAATAGGTTTTTTGCTTCCATCTGAAAACTGGTCTTGTACTATATATTTTTTCTTTACAGCCATGCATATATTCTCCTGTAATGTTATTTATTTATTAATTTTTAAGTTATATATGGAAATACTGAATGATTTTGTACATAATTATGCAGACATGATAAACATATATAACAAAATTGGTACAGAATATAATATGGTGCCTAAGACTTTTTGCACAGTCCTATATAAACAGCTGGGGCTGCAGAATTTGATAAAACTAAAATGGATTAAGATTTTACCTGTGATATTAAATATGTACCATTTTGCATTCAAATGTATTCATCAAGGTGAACAGCAAATTATAGCAGAAATTATCTTGTTAAGGATGTTATTTATTTATGAGCTCAAAATTAATATTTATTTATATTAATATTACATTAATAAATAACAATTAGCTAAATTATTAACAACCTCAACATAAACCCCTGACTATGTGTATAATACCTGTAACAAACTGCAGCTTTTGAGATTAAATAATTGCACAGGTCCGGATCGCGATTTAAATTTTAATTTTATAATTGTGCAGCATTATGATTAACTAAATTAAAAATAAATAAATAAATAAATAAGTAAATTTTACGGTTAAAATGCGGTGTTGTACCTCAGGTCATAACTTCTCAATCACGAAAAGTAAATAAACAAATGATATTCGTAATTTGTGAGTATGAGATCACTTACATTTCTCCACACACACACACCTCTCATTCCTTCATTAATGCAGTATCCCGTTTCCTGTCAACTCCCTCCTGCTATACATCTCAATGCACCGATCCTGCCACACTTGCGTAACCGTTATCCGCCAAACGGTTTTCTCAACAACGCATGTAATATTCATAAAAAAGACTAATGTCTGTGAAAGCACCTGTTGAATTTTGCATGAGCGTGGCCTACCCTTGTTTCTGCGGCTGCTGTGGGTTCGGGCCCTGCTCTGCGGTGAGGTAAAGAATAAATAAAAATAATAATAAATAAATAAATAAAGGCTGGAGAGATATTACAACCGCAAAATAAATCAATCAAAGTAATTTTTACGGACCCTCTGGCCTTTAAGTCATGTGGCATCAACGAAACAGAACAGGGGAGACAAAATAAAATGAAAGGGGCATCGCTTAGAGGAAAGAAGACGCAGGGACAATGTGAGATGAAATGTGAAGACATTTTCAGAGAGAGAGAGTGAGAGAGAGAGAGAGAGAGAGAGAGAGAGAGAAAGAAAGAGGGAGAGAGAGAGAGGACCGACTGTACTGATGTTCATTCAATCTCAAACGAAGAGAGGAGAAAATCGGGAAAAAATACAAAAAAAAAAAAAACTTAAACACACTCATTAGACAACAAACAAAAAAAAAATTAGAACTAATCTAAAACATACAAAACATACAAATCTAAAAAAAATAATAATAATCTAGATGCTTCAACAAGCTGTCCATCACTTTTCTCTCTCGCAGGAATTTAGACCAGGGGTAATTGACTAGCTAGAATTTGCTAGTTAGGCGAGTTTAGTAGCGAGTTTAGTAGCATTTAGTTAATTTCCAAGTAAGTGTGAAAAGAATTTGGAAACATTCAAGAAAAGAAAAGTTTGGGTTATGAAACGCGCTGTGGAGCATAACGTCACTCCATTTAGACTAAAAATGATTTTGATGTAAATGGCAAAGTCAGGAAAACTCACAAAGAACAGCTTGCTCTAAAGCATGGGGACACTTTACATCATTTTACGACTGTTCATGTGGGGAATATTTCAATTTGCAGTTATTCGATTGTGTGCACTTTGGGATTGACTGGAAATGCGATGTGCTGTCTAGTACAAAAAAATCAGGATTATTAACTGCTGTCTATGAAGCCGTCTTGGCTTATCTGTTTATTCTTCTAGCTGTATGTCATATTTATGTTCTTATTTATCGATCTTTCCAGCTCTGAATCAGAAAACATTATGTTGTGCTACTTTTGGACAAAAAAAAAAAATCAATAAAACTTCTAAGAAAACATTTTCTCTTTTCCAAAACTGACTAACGGACATGTGGAGTTGGGCAGCAAAGTAACAATTTACTTTAATTATAAGACTATAATTATCTTACAAGTATATCATTACCAAAGGTAATGCAAAAATGGGAATTCACTGATCGAGGTGGTTCAAATCTCATATGCTGGTAGATTAACTCTCCTCGATACAAAGGTACTACTCAACATAGTCTCAATCGCAAGCCATGAATAAAAAATAAGAATCGATTCACTGATTCCAGATACTGGAAACTTTAGAGCGATTACAGAAACAGCACATGATTCGACTCGAATCTCACCAAGCAGTAAGGTATACACCTCTACTAAAAAAATTTTTTTTAAAAAGGTATACAGCTCTTCTACTGATGCAGCAGTAGCTCATTTACATATAGACACTAAAACAATGCATTTGAAGGAGAAGTGAAACTGAGGAAGTTTGAGGTATTAAAGATGCACCGTTAAGGCCCCCAAATGGCGCAGTAGTGAAGTGCTCGTTCTATAATCTGGAAATTGCAAGTTTGAATCCCGGGTGATGCTGTAGACTCCAGCATCAGCCGGGCTCCTGGAGAGAGATGATTAGCCGAGCTCTCTCAGAGGGGAGGGACCTCCCGCAAGTGGAAGGAGCGGATAGCATAGTTGGTGAACAGTTCAAAAAGAACTGGTTTAGAGGGGATTTTACCTAAGAAATAGTAAAATATGGGATCTTTAATTAAGTGTAGTCAAATACTATAGTAGGAGTTTATGTTGATTGTTTTTCTTAAAACTGTGAAACTGAAATATTCCTGAACAAGAAGCTCAGAAATCGTGACTTAATAATGGATGAATGAATAAATCAATGATCCCAAATATTGTTCTTCTTCTTTTTTTAGCACACCACAGAAGTTATTCACATTCACTATTAATGCAGTTTAGTTTCAATTCCAGAACCAGAGCAGAAACTAAACAATGGTCCATCTCGGCTTTACATTTCCTCCTACGCAAATATTAAGAAACCTCGCTGTTCAATAGCGCTTAATTGCAATGGATATGAGGAGAAGAAGGCTGTCTTTACTTTCATTCATTTCAATTTAAAAATGATCAAACAGAAAAAAAAAAAAAAAAAAACTCAACTCTGGCTCAACTCCATGCAGAGATACTGAGCTATACCACTGAGAATGAAAAAAGAAAAAAAGGCGAGGGGGGGGGGGGGGAGAGAGAGAGAGCGAGAGAGAAAAAAAAGAGAGGGAGAAAAAGCAGGAATTAAAGGCACCATTTGTTGTTTTTTTTTAGTTTTGTGTGCTTTTGTTGCATGCATACTCAAAACAAAAGGGATGAAGTATCATTTGTTTGATTGTAAATTGCTTGTTTTTCATAATTTGAACATTAGCAAAGTAAAGGTGGATTATTAATTATTTAACTTCTACATTTAAAATGTTCAAGGAAAACAATGTCTCGCAGAAAAGAACCGAGTGTGTTCTGAAATTTAATCTAGTGCTGAATCCCTAAAACCCAGAACGGTAATAATGCTGTTTTACTGGTGGCCAGTACACTCAGAGAAATGAGACACATTCGTCAAACGGTAGACTTTTAAATGCGGCAACTCTCTCAGATGAGCAAGAAACAAAGAAACGTTGTTTACCAGAAGTATAAAAAATTTTTAAAAAACAAGCACTTATATACGAGTATGTGTTCAAATTTAGGACTCAAAAAAAGGGCTTGTTTTTGTAATAAGAAATTATTATTTTAATTGTATCCCCTACCATTAAATACATCTGAAATCTTAAAAGTATAAAACGTTGATAATATTTTAATTTAGCTTTGATGTAAACTTGTGGCTCAAAACTTCTTTAAAATATTAAAAATAGATTCTGACTTACGAACATCCAAGTTAACATTTCTGCAGATACGAATGGACCACAAATCTGCGAACATTCATAGATGGGAACAAATCGTGGATGTGTATTGTACAAAAAATAGACACTACTGTGCACCAGATACCAATATTTACAAGTATATACACTATTTGCAGTGTGTAAGTGAATGTATAAAATGTCTAAAGTCCGGTATATTGTATGTGTGTGCGTGTGTGTGGGTGCGGGAGAATTGAATTAGTTTCAACGGGTTTCAATGAATCAGTCGGGAAACATGATGATAGAAAATGTCTGTCCTGTAAAGCCGCCCTGATAGTGAATAATCATAATTTCGGAAAATCCTCAACAAGACAGTTGACAGTCCAAAACAGTGGAAAACAGCTCTGAGACCAAATGACGCCCAGGATTCCCCTCGAGATGTAAAGGCGCAGAGACAACACTGTTACATTTGACATGAGAGAGATTCATTTCCTTAGGCACAGTTACGGTTTCTGGCCACATGGTCAATTCATCAAGTGGATTGTTATGCTTTACAATGTATATTTGTGTCAAAGCTGTGTTACGGTTTCTGGCCACATGGTCAATTCGTCAAGTGGATTGTTATGCTTTAACAATGTATATTTGTGTCAAAGGAGTATAAGACTCACTTTGTTGGACTTGAGAACGAATCCGACCTACAAACGTGCTCCAGGAACAAAACTTGTTTGTAAGTCAGAGACGACCTGTATTAGATGCTATTCAGATGCAATTTGTCTCAACAACTAAACTGTCTAACTAAATAAACTGTCTATACTAAACTAACTGTTTCCTAAAAAAATATATTTTTGGGGGGGAATTAAAGATTTTATTGAAATCGTTAACCTCAGCTAGTTTGCTTGGTACATGTAAAGAACTAGCATGGAATACAGGAAGGCAATCAGGGTAAGAGGGAAACTGTTGGAAACCGAAGTCTTACACAGAATTTCTAATTAAAATAATCAAATCACCTTCATATCCACCTTACCAAGACAGGGCAGCCCAAATATAGAAACTTTTTTATTAATTCATAATCAGTTTGGATAATTAGACATAATTTCTCCATGATTTAAATTCAGAATAAAGTGCAATTAGATCACACTTGTTAAAAATGTGAAAAAAAATGAAATGAAACTCACTTACAAAAGGTCACGCTCATGAGAGTTTTTAAACCATCAGTGATCAGATTTCCATAAAAATGCACTTACTTATTACTATTGATAACAATGAATATGTTCAATGTTCATCATGTAATAAAACTAAAAAGCATTACGTAACCACTTATATGAGTTTAACATGCTAAAGTGCAACGCAGGATCGGTTCAGTTAAAAAAAAATGTCATGTGAATGACAGCAAAGAAGAAACGGGAAAAAAATTGTAGTGGTGAATTTTTTTTTTTTTTTTTTTTCTACTCTTCTTACATTACACTGCATGTCACAAGTCTAGCGCAATTACAGTAAAAAAAAAAAAAGTTAGAGGACTTTTCTGTTTGTCCAGTGGAAAAAATTTTATTATATTTTGGGGGGAAAATATAAGTTTTTTTCTAATTTTTCATTTCACTCACTCTATTTTTTAATCTATTAAAGGGGGCAAAGATAAACATTAGAGTCAACACCGGTGACAGAAGCACCAAACCGAGAAAACTATTTCCTCCTATTGGGTTCTACAGCCTCGGCAGAGCGCTTTAAGAAGAAGGGGGGGGAAAAAAAAAAACACACACACAACCTAAGGACAAACAGCAGAAATAAAAAACAAAATGCCGGACATGAAGATCTAAATGGAAGACAACATTAAGGAAAATATTGATTCTGTCCCTCCAAGCGTGACATCATGGTCAATAAAGCCTCTACTTTGGCTTAATGGTGTTGCCTGGGTGATGGGACGGAGCACTTCGCCTCCGCCACCTCGACAACAACGATGTAAAAACAACAGGGTCGGACCCTAAATTTGCTTTTATGGCTGACAGAAAAAAAACGCGCCGTCAATAGTCATTTCTGAGGGTCGGCGGCGTGGACGTGTGCGGGGCCGAGAGGAAAGAGCAAACAAGTGAGAGGGTGACGCAGGAAGTCGGCACGTCACGTCTGAGATAATGTTATTTACCGCCTGCTTTAAGACTATTAATGCTGTATGAAAAAGACTGCCGCATTTTTTTTTTTTACAACAACTGTTACTGTCTGAAAGGTAAAAGTAGAAGAAATAGCTTTTAGTACATATTTTTTTTACTTAATATGAAAAATTAAATACAAGAACATCTGTCTTTATTTCGAATACTCTTTGCCTTGAAGTAAACATAAAGAAAAAAAACATCATTTGGTTTATTAAAGAAAGTGTCCGTAAGACTGTTAATTCAATACTCAGACATATACCATGCCAGATATCCACCCTCTAATCGTCATTTAAAATAAATGAAAATAAAATCCAAATGCTTAACCTTACATCACTGGAGTGTAAATCCTGGTTCTCACCTTGTCTTTTTATTAACACTCAGTCATTTTTCAGAAATCTAGCTAAATGTCTGTTTGACCCTCGGAGTAGAAATCTTCAGCAGCACATTACGCGACTACATTTGTCCAGCGAATAAAGCAAAAACCAGATTCAATATCCTGCAGAAGTCAGAGCAGCGATTTCCTGGGTCAGTGCCTAATAAGTGTTCTTGAATTCATCCATTTGGACATGCACGAAATTGAAACCGTAACCCGCTTTAAAGCTGGAGTATAAGAGCTGACCTTTATAAAGTCGACTTGAAAATGTAAAAACTGTAGAGAGAGAGAGAGAGAGAGAGAGAGATTCCCAAAATACATGTAATGCCTGGGATATACACATACACAGCTAATCTCAGATGCAGCGCTCAGTCTGTCAGTCTGGTCTCCCAGAATAAACACAGCATGCTTTCTAGATTGTGCTCCAGACAAATGATCCCGAAACATGACTTCAGATCGAAGCAAACGTGGCACGACCACATGGTCTGCCTCTCATCAACTGGATATATAGTAAGGTGCTGTAAGATGAGCAAAAGTTGTGTGCTTACTAATTAATTACATTATTTGATGATACGAACTTTCACGCAACGCCTACAGTATGAATTAAATCCGTAAGCCGAGGTCCTGCTGTAAATGCATTCTAATAAATAATTTATCCATTAAAACAGAAAGCTTCTGTATGAACAAATTTTATGCTTCCGATCGGTTTTGATCGATATCTATATTTTATATTAGAAAAGAATAGTATTTGCGATATCTCAGAACAATGTACTGTGACATAATTTATCACAATATCTATATCAATGTCAATCAAAGCATTTTAATTATATATGTATTACATAAATAAAGCAATGGAATATGTTCTAGCTAGTTGTTGGGGATTGGCAAATTACTAAATTGGGGGAAATTCAGATAGATTTCTAAAGAAAAAAGGGGTAGCTTAGGTATTTAGCTAATTAGTTTATTACATGCATTTATACGAACTTCATTATTAGAGTTTATATGAAAATCTAAATCAGATAAATTATAAACAGCCAGGACACATCATTTGATTCGTGGGGTTTAAAAAAAAAAAAAAACTTATACAGTACTATGCAAAAGTCTTGACCCCCCCCTCATTTATTCATATTAAATGGCGGCAGGCACCATGGTGGTGTAGTGGTTAGCACTGTCGCCTTGCACCTCAAGGGCCTGGGTTCGATTCGCGTCTCTGCGTGTATGGAGTTTGCATGTCCTCCCCGTGCTTGGTGGGTTTCCTCAGGGTACTCCGGTTTCCTCCCACAGTCCAAAGACACGCAGATTAGGCTAACTGGCGTTTCCAAATTGCCTGTAGTGTGTGTGTGTGTGTGTGTGTGTGTGTGTGTGTGTGTGTGTGAGAACTGAGATGGATTGGTACCCTGTCCAGGGTGTATCCCGCCTCGAGCCCTAAGTCTCCTGGGATAGGCTCCAGGCCCCCGCGACCCTGAATACAGGGTAAAGCGGTATAGACGATGAGTGAGTGAGTAAATGATGTACACTGAAGTAAAGTAAAGGGAACAAATGTTTTACTGTGACAGGCTGCAAAGTCCCTGAAAATACAATTTTTAAAAAAAGGTGTTTATGCAATAACCTGAGCAGCAACCTCATTTCCCCTCTCGTCTGTTCCAACCACTTACTAGTATAACTAATCACCGGCCAGATTATCTGTCATCATCTACACCTGTTTCTCACTGTGTGACTTAAACAAAAAACATTACTCTGAAACTGCTCAGGTATAGTCCTTCAAAAAGCCTGAACAATTTTTAATTGAACTCCCTTATCAAAAAAGCATGTTTCGTGGTTTCTGTATAAATCTTGCATCATGAAAATGCTTTTTTTTTTTCAGAAATACTTAAACCAGCCAGGCTAAGAGATCATCATATTTTCTTTCGTGTGTTCTTTTATGATTTTATGCATCGGACATGACTGGCTACTGACGTTCCTATTAAAATGGACAGTCAGGGTATAGCAGCACCATATTTCTTGACCAGTCAAACTTTAAATTAGAGAGTGGAAGTTAATAGATCCCACTATCAGAAGGGAGGAAATTACACCTAGTCTGCTTTGCTTTTAAATGATTAATTGATTTTTTTTTCTTCGTTGGGGGAAAAAAAAAGCAACAGGAAAGAGGGAGTGCGATGGAGAACGGAAAAAAAAAAAAAAGTGGTGAAAGAATCCAGGGAGATTACAACGGCTACATCTGTGTCGCAATTTGACCGTTGCTAAGATCTAACATTTTAATCTGCGTAAAAGGTGATTTGTCTCTGTCGCTGGGTTCGAAACTCGAAATTACATTTAAAGTCAGGATATTATACGAATGAAATTTCTATCAGGAAAGAGCAGTGGATGAAGTAAAGCTCTATATTTAGCATTGACACTGAGAACATGCATTTATCTCTAAAAGTCATATGTGTGTGTGTGTGTGTGTGTGTGTGTATATATA